>PISX010014806.1:0-51880 GCA_004024625.1 Mellivora capensis
AATACAAATTAAAACCACAATGAGATATTACCTCACACCAGTCAGAATGGCTAAAATTAACAAGTCCGGAAATGACAGATGCTGGCGAGGATGCGGAGAAAGGGGAACCCTCCTACAGTGTTGGTGGGAATGCAAGCTGGTGCAACTGCTGTGGAAAACAGCGTGGAGGCTCCTCAAAAAGTTGAAAATAGAACTACCCTATGACCCAGCAATTGCACTACTGGGTATTTACCCTAAAGATACAAACGTAGTGATCCAAAGGGACACATGCACCCGAATGTTTATAGCAGCAATGTCTACAATAGCCAAACTATGGAAAGAACCTAGATGTTCGGGACACCTGGGTGGCTCAGTTGGTTAAGCGGCTGCCTTCGGCTCAGGTCATGATCCCAGCGTCCTGGGATCGAGTCCCATGTCGGGCTCCTTGCTTGGCAGGGAGCCTGCTTCTCCCTCTGCCGCCGCCTTTCACTCTGTCTGCCTATGCTCGCTTAGGCTAAATGTCTCTCTCCCTCTCTCTGACAAATAAATAAATTAAAAAAAAAAAAAAAGAACCTAGATGTTCATCAACAGATGAATGGATAAAGAAGATGTGGTATATATACACAATGGAATACTATGCAGCCGTCAAAAGAAATGAAATCTTGCCATTTGCAACAACGTGGATGGAACTAGAGGGTATCATGCTTAGTGAAATAAGTCAATCAGAGAAAGACAACTATCATATGATATCCCTGATATGAGAAAGTGGAGATGCAACATGGGGGGCTAGGGGGGTAGGAAAAGAAGAAAAGAAACAAGATGGGATTGGGAGGGAGACAAACCATAAGTGACTCTTAATCTCACAACACAACCTGAGGGTTGCTGGGGGGAGTGGGGTCGGAAAAGGGGGGTGGGGTAATGGACATTGGGGAGGGTATTTGCTATGGTTAGTGCTGTGAAGTGTGTAAACCTGGCGATTCACAGCCATGTACCCCTGGGGATAAAAATACTTTATATGTTTATAAAAAATTAAAAAAATATATTAAGAAAACAAACAAACAAAATGGGTTTCCCCCCCAAGTCAGCTGGTGTGTCTTGAGTATATGTACCCATTGTTGAGAAACTATACTTGGGGAGACCAGATTAATATATTTCAAGTAATTATAGCATAATTAGGTGCTTAACAGTGGTAGTAACTGACTAAAAAGAACAATTCTTAGAAGTTGGTGGTAGTTAGAAAACTTTATGGAAGAAATAAAACCATTGAGCCATAGAAGGTGAATAGATTTTTATCCTATTTAAAATCTTTTATAACATATTCATTTTAGAAAATCAGAAAATAGAATTAAGTAAAACAGAAAAACAAACAAAAACCTTCTCACATTCCTACCCCTCCTGAGATCTGTTTATCCCATGGTATATGGTTTTCCATATGCATGATTTTTGGGGGGGGGCACAAGTGGAATCATAATCTGTTCTATCAGTAATTATTCAGTATTCTATCAGTATAATAATAATAGTAATCAGTATTCTATCAGTAATAAGTACATTCTAACAATCTTTCTGTATTGAGTTGGTCTGCTCTTCTAAATAGTAGCTGTCCAGAGGACTAGAGGGAAGGAAAACAAGCACAGAGTGCTCTTCAGTGCTCTCTCTTAAAGTCTGTTGTCCATTGTCAGAATGAGTTGGTCATTCTTTTATTGGGGTTTGAGAGTTCTTTATATATTCTAGGTACCAGCCCTTTGTTGATATGTGTTTTGAAAACATTTTCTTTCAATGTGCAACTTATCTTTTTTAAATCCTTTTTACTGGCTCTTTTACAAGGCAAAAGATTTTAATTTTGATGAAGTCCAGTATTCCATTTATAAGTAATTGTACCATATGATGTCAAGTTTTTAACTTTTTGCCTAGCCCTAGATCCTGAAAATTTTCTATTTTTTTTCTAAATTTTTATAATTTTATGTTTTACATTTAGGCCCATGGTCTATTGTGAGTTGATTTTTGTGTAAGTTGTGGACTTAGGTTGAGGTTCACTTTTTGCCTGTTGTACATGTGTAATTTCTCCAGCATCATTTGTTGAAAAGGCTGTATTTTATTGAATTGCTTTCATACCTTTTTCAAAAATGATGAATTGAGAATTGTTCCTTCTGTTTTCTGGAAGAGTCTGTATCAGATTAGTCATTTTTGTTTAAATGTTTGATAAAATTGTCCAGTGAAACATCTATGCTTGGATGTTTCTTTTTTGGTTTTAAAATTGTGAATTCCATTTCCTCAGTTGTTGTAAGGCTGTTCAAATAATCTTTCATATTAGGTGAGTTGTGGTAGTTGGTTTTTCAAGACAAAATCCCTTCTGTTTAAGTTAAATTTATGTATGTACAGGTTTTTGTAAGATTGCATGTTATTATTTTGGTATCTGCAAGTCTAGGTCATTTTTGACATTGATAATTGGTGTTTTCTGGTTTTTTCATTTTCAGTGCTGCTAGAAATTTGTCAGTTTCATTCACCTTTTCAAAGAACTAGTTTTTTTGGTTTGTTTGTTTTTAAGATTTTATTTATTTGACTGAAGCACAGTGAGAGAGGGAACACAGGCAGGGGGAGTGGGTGAGGGAGAAGTAGGCTTCCCGTTGAGCAAGGGAGCCTGTTGCGGGGCTCAGTCCTGGGACCCTGAGATCATGACCTGAGCCAAAGGCAAATGCTTAATGACTGAGCCACCCAGGTACCCCAGTTCTTTGTTTCATTGATTTTTCCCTGTGTTTTTTTGTTTTTCATTTCATTGGCCTTTGCTCTTATCACTGTTACTTCCTTTTTTCTCCTTGCTTTGAGTTTATTTTGCTGTTTTTCTGTACATTCTTAGATGGGAGGTTAGATTTTTTTTAAAAAATATTTTATTTATTTATTTGACAGAGATCACAAATAGGCAGAGAGGCAGGCAGAGAGAGAGAGGAGGAAGCAGGCTCCCTGCTGAGCAGAGAGCCCAACGCGGGGCTCGATCCCAGGACCCTGAGACCATGACCTGAGCCGAAGGCAGAGGCTTAACCCACTGAGCCACCCAGGCGCCCTGGGAGGTTAGATTATTAAGACTTATTCCCTAATCTATGCACAGTGCTGTAAGTTTCCCTCTCAGTACCCAGCTTTAACTGTGTCCCAGAAATTATGTTTTATCTTCCTTTTCATTTAATTCAGTGTATTAAAAAAATTTTTTTGAGACTTTATCTTTGACCCTGCAATTTATTTTTTTTTAATTTTTTTTTAATTTTTAAGATTTTATTTATTTATTTGAGAGAGAGACAGTGAGAGAGAGAGTATGAGCGAGGAGAAGGTCAGAGGGAGAAGCAGACTCCCCGTGGAGCTGGGAGCCCGATGCGGGACTCGATCCTGGAACTCCGGGATCATGACCTGAGCCGAAGGCAGTCCAAACAACTGAGCCACCCAAGTGTCCCTGACCCTGCAATTTAAAAGTATGTTACTTAGTTTCTGATAGTCCAGAGATTGTGTTACTTCTCTGTTACTGATTTCTAGTTTGAATCCTTTGTGCTTAGAGAATATATTCTATATGATGTCAGTTATTTTAAAGTTGTTGAAGTTTGTTGTATGGCCCTGAATATGGTCTGTCTTGGTATATGTTCTGTGAATACTTGAAATATGTTCCATGAGTACTTGAAAATAATGTGTACTTTGCCCTTGTTGGGTGGAACTTTCTGTTAATATCAGTTAGATTCTGCTGGATGATGATGCTGTTCAGTTTTTCTGTATCCTTGCTGATTTTCTTTCTGGTCGTTCTGTCAGTTGTTGCGAGATGAGTTGTTGAAGTCTCTAGCTATATGTAAAGGTTTGCCAATTTGTTCGCTTCTCTGGGCTTTTGCTTCATATATTGTGGCTTTGTTATTTGGTACGTTCATATTTAGGATTGCTTTGTTTTCTAGGTGGATTCACTTGTTTATCATTATGTAATGTCCCTCTCTGTCTCTGGTAGGTGTTGTGTTTTGGTTTTTGGCTTTTGGTTTTTTCCTTGAAATTGACTTTGATATTAATATAGCCATCCCTGTTTTTCTTTGATTAATGTTTGCACGTTAAACCTTTTTCCATTCTTTTACATTCACTCTACCTGTGTCTTTGTATTTGGACAAGTTTCTTGATGATTACAGATACTTGAGTCATGTTTTTAATTTATTCCACTTCTTCTAGTTGGTGTGTATAGGCCATTTATGATTAATGTATTTTGTTATGTTGGAGTTCAAGTCTGCTGTTTTATTTTTGGTTTTCTGATGTGGTTTTTGTTTTGTTTTTTAGTTTGTGTTCTTTTTCTGGCCTTTTCATGGGGGTTACTTGAGTATTTTTTAGAATTACATTTTGATATTCCATAATGGTTTTGAGTATATCCCTTTGTGTTAGCTTTTTCAGTGGTTGCTCTAGATATCATGTGTACAAAACTTGTACTGGTTGATTGATACTGTCATTTTACCACTTTGAATAAAGTACAGAAATCTTATTTCTCTTTATATCCCTTTATCCTCTCCCATTTATAATTGTTTTTAAGTATTTCCTCTCTCTCATTTAGATCTAGCCTCATCACACAGTGTTAAAGTTTTGCTTCAACTGTTAAATAAATTAGGAAACTCAAAAGGAGAAAGAAGGCCTGTTGTACTTAGCCCTATTTTTACTTACTGTGTCCTTTCATCCTTCCTGATCTTTCCAGGTTTTTTTTTTTTACATTGTTTCTTTTCTGTTTAGAGAACAACTTTTGTTTTGTTTTGTTTTGTTTTGTTTTTGAGGGTTAGTCTCTTGGCAAGGAATTCTCTTATTTTTCCTTAATCTAAGAATGTTTTGATTACCCTTTCATTCCCTGAAGGCTGGGTAGAGGATTCTGTATTAACAGTTCTTTTTCTTGAACAGTTTTGTGCCAACTCCTTCTGGCCTCCTTTTCTGAGGAGAAATTCCTCTCATTTGAATAGTTTTTCCCTGTAGGCAAGGTGTTGTTTTGCTTATTACTCTCAATAGATTAATTTGGGGTCTTCTATTTCTTTCTGAAGTTTTCTGTTTTTTTGGTTTGTTTCAGATTTGTTCATAATTGCTCATTTGAAGCATTTTAAATTCATGGTGGTTTTCAAATCTGTCAGGAAATTCTGTCTTCTTGGTCTTAGCATGTGTTGATTGTCTTTTCATTAAGTTTGAGATCTTTTGCGGTTCTTGGTATAACAAGTGATTTTAGATTGCAACCTGGACATTTTCATATTATGTTATGAGACTGTAGATGTTATTTACACCTACTGTTTTACCTGACTTTTTCTGACACTGCTGTATCAGGGAAATGGGGGTAGGAGTCACAATCAGATGAAAGTAGAAGTCCCACCCAGCCTCTGTTGACACCTGAATGGCGGAAAGGGTCTTCTCATTACCGCTGAGCTGTGACGGAAGTTGTCCGTGTGAAGTCCAGTAACATTGCGGTGGGAGTGACCTTGTCTTGAGTCTGCAAGTCTTCCTCTGACACCACCCCAGTGCCCCGTTACTTCCGGGTGGGGATCACACACTTCCTCTGTAATCTCTGCTTACTGAGTGGGAGTCCTGTTACTGATTGACAGGGATGAAAATTCCAGCTCCCTAAGTGGCCTCTGTTATACCCTAATGGAGGTGTAGAGTACCTCATTCCAGCTTCCCAAGGGTGGAAGCCTAGGCTCTCTACCTGGCTTTTGCTTGCCTGGCTAGGTCTGGGATCCGGCCTTTCCTGAGGTGCTTGACTAGTGTTGTCTGGAAGTTCCGTCTTGCTAGCCTCCTTCTTTCTTGGTCCCCTGGCTAGATAGAACAAGCTTTTGTTGGGTTTTTGTGTGCCCATGGTGTTTCTGGGTTTTTGGCTTCTTTGACCTTGAGTCTGGATTTATGAAGGAGAAAGAAAACCTAGAAGGTGCACTACCTTGTCTAGGTTCCCTGGTTGGCCTTCCTTTCTCTATACTTTTCAAAGTCCTGTCTTTGTTAAATGTCTAATGCCAGGATTTTTCGTTCTCCATAGCACTCTGTTTTCTGGTGAGTGAAAGGCTAGCTGTCACTTTAAATTATTTTAATTGAGATAGTGGATTTGGATTTTGTGTGTATAATGTTGCCAGCTTTTACAATAACTGGTTTTAAACCTGGGTATTTATCTCCTGGGTAATTGGTTCATCTTCAACTTTATTTTAAGCATCAGAAAGGATGCTGTGTTCTTTTTAGCCCCTCTCCTGCTCCCTTTCACCTGCTAGTAATTGCTAGCATTTTTACTCGAGCAAGTTATTAAATCAATATATGCTTAAAGGAAACTGTACTATTTCAGCTAATTAAATAAAATCCTATCAAAAATGTCAGCACTTCAAATTCCATATCTCCCTTTGGTGACCTATTATTGTTTCTCCTTTCTGCCTAGCTTAAATTCATTTTTGCTTTATCTGCAGACATCCCATCAGCACTGTGTTCTGTGGGAGGAAAGAAAACAACTAGAAAGTGTTTTTCTATCTGTGTCTTCCTAGGCTCACAGTGTGAGTTCCCAGTGATCAAGGACAGTATCTTCTTTCTCTCCCCCACAGCCGCTAGCACAGAATGAGTTCTTGGTAAATATTTGTGAATGAACAACAACTGCATAAATCCTAAAAGAGAACCATCTTCTCTTTTCTTTATTTTTTAATTTTTTATTTTATTTTATGTTTTTTAAAGATTTTTAAAAAATATATTTGACAGAGAGAATAGGCAAAGTGGCAGGCAGAGGGGGAGGGGGAAGCAGGCTCCTCGCTGAGCAGGGAGTCCCTGGGATCATGACCTGAGCCAAAGGCAGATGCTTAACCTAACTGAGCCACCCAGGTGCCCCTTATTTATTTATTTTTTAAAGTTTCTTTTATTTTATTGTTTTAGTGATGTCTGCACCCAACGTGGGGCTTGAACTCACAACCTTGAGATCAAGAGTCTCCTGCTTTTCTGTTTGAGCCAACCAGGAGCCCCAGCCTTCTAAAGGCTGCACAATACCTTCCTTGAATTTTGTATGTTCGTATTGGATAGTGAATATGTGTATTATAAGACACTTTTTTGACCATCTAGTGTTAAGACCTTTGAATATATAAATACTGGTTAAACGTAGATGTTAATACTGACTTTAGATAGCAGTGCTGACAGAGAAAGCCCATATGAGCAAAACAATGTTAATGAGACAGGGTGAGAATTTTAGTACAAGACCAAGTTAATGACTGTTCACAGTAAGGGAGTGCATCATAAATTTTCTTGTCAAAAAAAATTCATGAGTGTCTCTGATGTTTTCACAGCCCCTCAAGGACAAAAAGAATACCCATACACCGGTGAAGAAGTTCAGTTCAGATAACTTTGGGTGCTGCTCAGTTTCTCAGACTTCAGAGGCAGAGTGGATATTTCACTCTGATTCCTCTTTCATCTTGATTTTCTCCTGCTATTTCTTTTATCACAGAAACTGCCAGAAACCCAGCCTCACAAAAATATGGCATCACTGAAAGAAATGTAGCAGTTTTAATGTAGAGACAGAGAGGGAGCTAGTATTTCACCCAGAGTTCAACAGAAAATGTGGGTTTCACTAAAAAATGTAAAATATCCTGCAGCACTCTGTGAGCTTGCCATTGTGCCCTGGAGTACTTCAGTGCAGGGCCTAGGAGCTGGGGCTCTGTGGGCTGCAGTCATGGAGGGTGGGAGGGGATCGCTCCTGGGGATGGTGTCTGTTTTGGAGCAGGGTGGGAACAGAGAAAAGCAAAGTTGTAGGAGCATTGATGAGGGCCGAGCAGGTGGTTAAGAGTGAGCCATCGATGGGGCACCCGCGTGGCTCAGTCTGTCAAACATCCAACTTTTGGTTTTGGCTCTGGTTGCGACCTCAGGATTGTGAGATGGAGACTTGCGCGGGGCTTCGCGCTCATCATGGAGTTTGCTTGAGATTCTTTGCCTTTCCCTCTGCTCCCCGCCCAACTCATGCGCGAGCTCACTCTCACTGTCAAATAAATAAATTACATCTTTAAAAAAAAAATGAGCTGTAATCTTAACTACATAAGCCATCTGTCTTTAACCAGTTCATCTTATTGTTGACTTTTTTTATTTTCACAATTCATATGCATAGTATTTTTGTTTTTCTTGAACAGTTTTTGTCATACTTTTTTTTTTTAAGATTTTTATTTATTTATTTGACAGAGAGAGATCACAAGTAGGCAGAGAGGCAGGCAGAGAGAGAAGGAAGGAGGCCCCCCACTGAGCAGAGAGTCTGATGTGGGGACTCAATCCCAGGACCCTGACATCATGACCTGAGCTGAAGGCAGCGGCTTAATCCACTGAGTCACCCAGGCACCCCCTTTTGTCATACTTTTAATGTAAAAGTAAAAATTGAGTATGAAACTCTGATATTGGTGTAGAGGATGACTTAATAGTCCTGGATTCTCTTGTTACTTGTACTATTATATTAGCTCTTTTAAAAATATCACTGGAGTCCAGTCTTTGTTTCTGAGTATCATTTTTGAGTCAATCAGAAGTTCTTGTGTTCTTCTCCCAATGTAGAACAAATCACCTGCTGCAGTTACCGAACCAGAGACAAGTAAATTTGATAGTACCGGATATGATAAGGACTTAGTGGAAGCTTTGGAAAGAGATATAATTTCTCAGAATCCCAATGTTCGATGGTAAGTTATAGCACAGCAAGATAACTGGTGCTGATAATGCTTTTAGGAAAAGTAAAGGGAACCATTACTTTCAGTAAATGCACTGAAGATCATCAGCCCTTGAGGCTGGAATGAGAGTGCATGCAATGTAAGCCCAGCACTTGGTTCAGGCTATACCAGATTTTTGTCCGAGATCTTTATTTAATAAAGTAACAAATGATAAATAAGTTTCTATTAAAAAATCTTCTAAAGATCACAGACATCTCATCTTCTTTTTGGGACATCCTCTAATGCTGAAATGGCACGGATTCTTAGGCATGTGTGTTGTTTGTTTTTGTTTTTTGTTCCTATGTAAGCTCTGTGCCCAAGTGGGACTTGAACTCAACCCCTATGCAGATCGGGAGTTGCAATGCTCTAGCGACTGAGCCAGCCAGATGCCCCATTGTTGCTTGTTATCTATAGGTTTATCCCATGCATGTTGCTTTTATTTTCTGTGACTTTGAGCAGTGGTTCTCACCTTGACTTACTGTATCTAATCAAAGAACTGTAATTATCACACTGAGTTCTAAAAGCTCCCTTTCAAAAAAAATTAAATTAAAAAAATAAAAGGCCCTCTTTCCCATAAAATTAGGTACATTCTGCTATATATTTTTCATTAAAATCTTAATGATTTTTAGGTATGACTTTGGGGATATTTTAAAAATATTTTTTGGTATTTGGTATTTATATAGTAAACATGTATTTTCATGAAAATACCACACGTACCAGTAATAGTAGTAGCAGTAAGAGTTTTCTGGTGGTTGGTGGTAACTTCATAGTAGTCTCTGTGATACTCTTTATCCTTGGTGTCTACATTTTAATAGGGTTGAGGGCAAAGCAGCAATTTTGTAGCCTTGTCTCTGCTTTATGCCCTTTTTATTCTTATTTTTTAAAAAAGATTTTACTTATTTGACAGAGACACAACGAGAGAGGAAACACAAGCAGTAGGAGTGGGAGAGGGAGAAGCAGGCTACCCGCTGAGCTGAGAGCCCAATGCGGGGCTTGATCCCAGGACCCTGAGCTGAAGGCAGACGGTTAACTCTCTGAACCACCCCTCTTTTTTTTTTTTAAATGGGCTCATTGTTTCTAAATCATGGAGTTTATGAAAATGAGCATCACAAGAGCAGGAATTTAAAATGAGATGGCATGATAAATACTTAAGAGTGGGCCTGTAGACCAGTGGTGTCATTCACCAAGTTGGAAATCATTATTGCCAGGAATGGAAGATTCAGGTTGTGCTGCACGTGTGCTGGCTGGTGTGGCAGGCCTCCTCCCTGTGTGCGAGTTCACTCGTGCCAGGCATGGGGCTTCGCAGTCTGGCAGCTGTGGAAAATGGTGCTTCTGTGTTTTGCAAGAGTGCCTACAGCTAAATATGTGATCTAAGAGGGTGTTGATAAAATATATCCTCTTTCAGGGATGATATCGCTGATTTAGTAGAAGCTAAAAAGTTGCTGAAGGAAGCTGTGGTGTTACCAATGTGGATGCCGGAATTCTTTAAGGGCATTAGGAGACCATGGAAAGTAAGTTTATTACTGTTAATAGCGTTGTCAAAGTGAACGGCAAGTACTTTGCTGTAGAAAACCAGTATTTATCTTATTCAGGGAAGTGAGGGGAAAGAATAAGGCAAATTTTTATTTTATTTATCTATTTTTTAAGGAAAATTTTGAAGTAAAAGATACGTTACTCCATATTTTGTTTAGACCAAAAGCTATTGCAAGGTTCCCAGAGTAAGAAATAGGTACAGTGTGACCTTTGGAAAGTTGATTTAGAATGAGCTCATATTTGCAAATATGAACAAGTCGCCTAATGCAGAACTACTCCATTGGGTGTATCTGCTACAGATCTTGTATCCTCTACTTCTTGCTGTTGTCCTTAAGAAATTGAGACTTATCTGTCTGTATTGAATGGATACTTTTTTAAAAAGTCATGAGTTCATCTGAAAAGAAGACTGAAAAAAACCTTCTTGAACATAGAAAATGTGGTCATGGCTAACTCTGTACTTATTAAAAATTCTTGAAATATTAAATGATAAGCCAGCTACAAAATTCTGGACATTCTTTGAGTACAACCATGTAACAAAAACACCCAATTTGTTTGAACTAAAGATTAGCAGGAAATGTATCCAAATACTATTGGTACCTGTGTTAGGGTGTAATTATTACAATGTCAGTATTGTAACATTGTATTTTTCTCATTTCTGAGTTCCACATTTTTAATAATGTAGTTACCTTTTGTAATGAAAAAAAATAACTTGGTGATAAAGTATCCTTTTGCTTATTTTTATTTTTCTTAATATTTTATGTTAGTTGAAAATTAATTCTTAGTAATGGAATTCTTGTGAATTAAAACAGTGGCAGGTAAATCTTTCAGTTACGTTATTATTTTCCCCGACAGGGAGTGTTGATGGTTGGCCCACCCGGCACAGGAAAGACCCTCCTTGCTAAGGCAGTAGCTACGGAATGCAAGACAACGTTCTTCAATGTGTCTTCGTCAACTCTGACGTCCAAATACAGAGGGGAGTCTGAGAAGCTTGTTCGTCTTCTGTTCGAAATGGTGAATGTTTGAGACCACTCTGATGATTCTTTACCTCTAAAAGGGATGGGAGTGAGTCGTAATTATCTCCAGTGTGTAGAATAGCTGGGCTGGATGATACTGTGCCCAGAGTGTGATTCCTGTGCCCTCGAAGCTAGAACCCAGGAATCACATGAGTAACTGGAGTTTTTCTGTGTCTCCTTTCCTCCAGAGGAAGAGCCATCTCTGTTGGCTTATGGGCATGCTCACATTATGGGATCTGCCTTCCTAATCTGTTCTAGGCATTTGAAATTATTATGTTTTTTAAATCAGTAGGCTTATTTATAATATAATAAGTGCAGTGTTGTAACAGTAATATGAGATGGTGAAAATCAAGTAGTTGTGGAAGTGAGATCACCTCCAATCTGTTAACTATGCTAAATACCTTAAGTTTAATGATCCAGACTTTGGATTGTTCCTCCTTTTCTTAATACTTTGAGCTTCTTTTTTCCCTTCTTCAATTCCCACTAATCTGAGTATCAGTAGAAGGAATTATAATTTAACAAGTTCATAGTAGAGTGGATTAAATTCAACAGCTTTTTAGACTTCAGACTCTGTTAAGCTTCACTGATTATTTCAGTCTTGGCTCATTTAAGAAATAATGTAGTTACATGTATCAGGACAGAGTTATGCTTATTATATGGACAGGGACTTGCATGCTTAACTTTAAAGACTTCACTGTGGACAACTCCTTAGATGACCGTGTTAATATGACACTAGATCTTACTTCCTAGACTCAGAATAAAACAAGTAAATGAAAACCCTTATGATTTAAGGTTATCCATTTTCTATAAAGGTTTCTCCCTGTTTGAATTCCCATTTTCTCCTTCAAGTTTGATAATTCATATGGCAGGATGCAAATTCCAACAGGTTCTTAATAGTTTATCAGAAATTTATACTGTAGTAGGGGAATCTGTAGTTTATACTGTAGTAGTGGAGAACCTCTTAGATGAGTTTGAAAAATTAGTTTGCCCTTTGGTTCCAGGGAAGGAGAATTACATTGCCAGGATTCCAGAATACTCAGGCTTTTAAAAAATATAACGTAAATAGAATGAACGACTAAGTTTGGAGTCTTTAGGGTCCGGTGACCCGGCTTCAGATCCCACCTCCGTCGTCTCTTTCCTAGCTGGCTAACTCTGGGCAAATTCCTTTGCTGCTCCTCGGTGTATCTGTAAGAGGCTGACTGTAATACAGGAGCTGCCTCTGTGATGTGCGGACGGCGCAACGCGCTAAGGCCTGTGAATTGCTTACTGTAGAGCCTGACTCATAGGGGCTAATCAGTAGTAGCTGTTCTGTTTCAGGATTATTTGATATATTTTCTAATGGAGAGTTTATATTTTAAAAAATGGCCATTTTTTTTCTGTGCCGGGAAGCCTCTTACAAAATCCTAATTTACGTTATTTTTTATGGTGAGGGTTATGAAGGCTTATCGAACAGCTTGTTTTTTACTGGCTTCCCTGATGTTAACCATCTTTAAGTAAGTGCCTGCTTCTCTGGAATCTGCTACTTTGAGTTGTCTGCTGCTGAGTAGTGGGGCTGAGTCACTGGCCAGTTTGGAGCTTCTGCCTTTGGGACTTCTGATTAGGGCTCATGTTTAAAACTCAAATTAAAACTGGTTTAATTCTTCCCCCCTGTTCATCATATGGACTCTTTCCTGGAGTGAAGAGTACTGCCTCTCACATCTTGTTTTGTCTGCTCTGTAGATGACTTGCCTCTCCCCCAGGACCCAGCCCCACTCCCCTGAATCTCTCAGAGCAAACATATTTCAAGTGTTTTGTCTTGTCTTTTCTTTTCTTTTCTTTTCTTTTCTTTTCTTTTCTTTTCTTTTCTTTTCTTTTCTTTTCTTTTCTTTCCTTTTCCTTTTTCAAGGCCTGTATTTTTAATAATGCCACTTAAATACAGATCTTTCCAGGATTTTTCTCATGACATGGTAGCAAACACATAACCAAAACTTAATGGTGTAATTTTTGTTGTATTGTCAAGAACTTTCATTTTCAAGTGTCAGAAACCTAATCAAATGAGTTTAAACGAAAAGAATAATAAATTGGATCATGCAGCTAGGAATTTTCAGAATCTATTTTAGCTTTTGAGGCCTAGCAGGATCTAACAATTTAGATACTCTGGGGGATATCTCTTTGACCTTTGTCTGTTTACCTCTGGGTTGGCTTTGATTTTGTGTGGTGGCTCCGATAGCCATCAGTGCCTTAGGCCTTGTTTTTATTGTCTTTATGGTAATCTCTGAGAAATTAGCCCTCATTGGGTATTTCATTTAAAAATAATTAACTGTGGAGGCACTTGGGTGATTGATTCGGTTAGGCATCGACTCTCGATTTTGGCTCAGGTCATGAACTCAGAGTTGTGAGATCGAGCCCCACACTGGGCTCCATACTCAAAGGGAGAGTCTGTTCTCTCCCTCTCTGTCCTCCTCTCGCCTTCTGTCCCTCCCCTCACTCGTACTCTCTCACTATAAAATAAATAAATCTTGGGGCGCCTGGGTGGCTCAGTGGGTTAAAGCCTCTGCCTTCGGCTCAGGTCATGATCTCAGGGTCCTGGGATCGAGCCCCACATCGGGCTCTCTGCTCAGCGGGGAGCCTGCTTCCCTTCCTCTCTCTCTGCCTGCCTCTCTGCCTATTTGTGATCTCTGTCTGTCAAATAAATAAATAAAATCTTAAAAAAAATAAAATAAATCTTTAAAAATAAAATGATTATGAACTTCTTTAGTTACTATAATAAATGTATTGTCAAAAAGAAAAATGGCAATTTAATTAGGATTTCTTAGAAGGAATCTATGATTTTATTTAAGGTAATGGTTCTCTGTAACCAGTTTTTTTCTAGAACTGTAGAACACTTACCAATATCTGTAAATGTTTTCCCACCACTGTTGACTTGTTGTAGCATATAAGGTAATTCTGTATTTATATCACTCATGAATAAATAAATACTGCCAGTTAAAGTACTGTCATATCATAATGAAGTCTAGGATGAGTTTCCATTCAAAGCTGTCTTTTAGCTGCTCCAGTTTATCTTCTCCAAATGCTGGGACGAGAGAGAGATGTGTGGTGTGGCAGGCTCCTGGGCTCTTTTCTAATTGTTACCGATTTTTTTTCTTTTTTTAAGATTTTATTTATTTGTCAGAGAGAGAGAGAGCGCGAGCGAGCACAGGCAGACAGAGTGGCAGGCAGAGGCAGAGGGAGAAGCAGGCTCCCTGCCGAGCAAGGAGCCCGATGTGGGACTCGATCCCAGGACGCTGGGATCATGACCTGAGCCGAAGGCAGCCGCTTAACCAACTGAGCCACCCAGGTGTCCCATTACCGATTATTTTTTAAATGAAATAAAAACCTGATGTTACATGGTTTCTTTATTTAGGCTCGATTTTACTCTCCAGCCACCATATTTATCGATGAGATAGATTCCATTTGTAGTCGCAGAGGGACTTCTGAAGAGCATGAAGCAAGCAGAAGGGTGAAAGCCGAGCTGCTGGTTCAGATGGATGGTATGTTTATGTCTGCACATTGACAAAGCTCTACTCCTAGGGCTAAGCCACACCGCTCCTGCCAACCAGAGAGGGCTGGCAAGGAGGTCCTGGAGATCGACTGTATTGTGGGGACATGCCAGAAATAATGGCTGTTCACAGAGCACTCACAGGCATATGCTCGGATTTCTTATTTTCAGCAATGAAATTGAAATAAATGTAAATAAATTTGCCTGAGGGATATGTATGTTTTTGAAAAATTTTAAGAAATTGGTATGTAGTTAAACTGGGCTGGTCTTTTGATTAAATCTATTTTGCATCCTTTTTGCATATAAAACTTATTTTTCTTGGGCCACAAATTCATATATGTACTATTTAGCTTTAGAAGTCTTAGGGAGGCTTAACAGTTATACTACCTTGCAATTTAGTGCTAAATATGTGATGATCTTTAAGTAGTTGAGCTTTATTTTCTATACTCTGACTTCCTGTCTTTTTATATTCTCCTCTCCCTTTTTTTTAGGTGTTGGAGGTGCTTCTGAAAATGATGACCCTTCCAAAATGGTTATGGTTCTGGCAGCTACTAATTTTCCCTGGGATATTGATGAGGCATTAAGACGACGTCTTGAAAAAAGAATCTATATTCCATTACCATCAGGTTATCTGCATTTGAATCTTGTCTGAAAGCTCATGTTAACTCTTAGGTAGTTTTGCTTAGAGATTTTAAAATTTGGTAGTAATTTATTTAATTTAATTTCCTTTAAAGAGACAAATGTAGGTTGTCCTTCCTTATATTAACTGGTACCAGAAAAAATTTTTTCTGAAAGCCTTGGTACCAGAAAATTAAAAAAAAAAAAAAAATTATTTATTTGAGACAGAGCAAGTGAGTGCACAAGCCAGGGGAGAGGCAGAGGGAGAGGGAGAAGCAGACTCCTGCCAAGCAGGGAGCCCAGTGTGGGGCTCAGTCTCAGGACCCCAAGACCATGATCTGAGCTGAAGGCAGACACTCAGCTGACTGAGCCACCTGGTACCAGGAAATTTTAAATTTAGAAGGGCTCTTAAATTTTTAAGCAAATGAGCTCTAAGAATTGGAAAACAACTTCTCATACAAAGTAGATTTGAGAAAAAATAACAATATGTTTATGTTGAAGGCTTACATTTTTAAATTCGTTTCCATCATTAGCAAAAGGCAGGGAGGAGCTGTTACGAATAAGTCTACGTGAACTGGAATTGGCCGATGATGTTGACCTTGCAAGCATAGCAGAAAATATGGAAGGTTATTCAGGTGCAGACATTACCAATGTGTGCAGGTATGAATTATTTTGAAAGCATAGGGTATGTGGGTATAAATGTTTGTTATGAAGTTTTTATGCTGAATTAATAAAATGGGTGAAGAATAAAGACCCACATTAGAATTTCTAGTGAGAGACAAGAGTTTTGGTATTAAGTTTGTGGTAAGGTGCTGGTAAGAATTTGGGTATCTTGCATGTCATTGAACAGTCTGCAGTGCTTTTGAAAGCTACAAGTTCAAGAAGCTAATGTTAGAACAATTGGTATAATATAGAAAATGAGTAATTTTCTTGGATTAAAAAAATGTTGGTGTACTTCTTCAGTATTCAGTGAAATGGATTGGGCATACTCTAGGGGAGTACAATCCCATTTTCAGTGCAAGTATCTTAAATATGATAGGAACAGGAGTAAAAAAGGAAAAAGACAGTCTCTAAGCCAGTTGATTCAAGTAGGTTTTGTCCTATTAGTTCATATGTTTATTAGCAAGGTACTCACTGTAAAGTATACACGCAGGCTTGTTGTGAGCATCGGTGAGAACGTGTGGATGGAAGGCAGCTGTAGGGTGCTTTCCCTTTGCATAAATGGTGGCTGTTACTAAAGCTGAAACTTGATGAAAGGAGAGGTCCTTGAGTCTAAAGTTTCTTCTTTAAAAACAAAAAAACGCCAAAAAACAAGACAAAACTAATACAGAAGGGAAAGCTGAAACACGCTAACTTGACCATTTAGTTTTTTCAAGCCGTGTAGAAAATAGTTTTTCAGCCATCTGGTTCTCTCCTGTCTCTGATGTTTATTTTTTCTTTTATCGGACACGTACAATGAAATTCAATTGCTAGCTTCTTTTTTTTTTTTTTTTAAGATTTTATTTATTTGACAGACAGATCACAAGTAGGCAGAGAGGCAGGCAGAGAGAGAAGGGGAAGCAGGCTCCCTGCTGAGCAGAAAGCCCGATGCAGGGCTCAATCCCAGGACCCTGAGATTATGACCTGAGCCGAAGGCAGAGGCTAAACTCACTGAGCCACCCAGGCGCCCCAATTGCTAGCTTCTTTATTACACCCTTTTACTTTTTCTTGGCTTCCTACTCAGTATGTTATTTAAATTGATTAATATCCTTAATTCATCATGGAATATTTAACAGCTAAAAATTATCTCGGAACAGGCCTTATATTCTGATAAGAGTCTATGCAGTACTAAGTGTGTATAGTGGGTAATTACAAAATAACACGTACTGAAAAGATTTTCTGTTCACAGGTTTTTATTCAATCAAAATAACACTGTGTTTTAATTTAAAACCTAGGGATGCATCTTTGATGGCAATGAGAAGGCGCATTGAAGGTTTGACGCCAGAAGAGATCAGAAATCTTTCGAGAGAGGAAATGCACATGCCTACAACTATGGAGGACTTTGAAATGGCTTTAAAAAAGGTCTCTAAGTCCGTTTCTGCTGCAGACATTGAAAGATACGAGAAGTGGATATTTGAGTTTGGATCATGCTAAATTCTCACATGTAAACTGTGAGAAACCTGCCTTAAGTGTTTGATTAATAATTAAATATAGTATTTCATTGCACTGAGTGCTATATTTTTTTAAACTTTGATAATGGTAAGATTAAAAAAAAAAGTATGATTCTGAATAAAGGCAATTTTTTAAAGCTGCAAGCACATGTGTTTTACTTTAGCATTACCCGATTTTCTCTTTCATGGACCACGTTGTGCTGCAGCACAGGGGCGATTACTTAGCTTGGAAAAGTGTCTTTACAAGTACAGCATCTTCTCTTCCACTGTCCAGCTGCTGTTCCTTCTAGGGAGTAAGACTGGCTCTAGCACCTTGGATGCAAGTGGATAACTGAAAATTCCCGAACATTTTTACAGAAGCAGCCAGTTGATGCACAAACCACGGCCCTGGTGTGCCTTCCTGCTTGGGGTTACAGTAGCTTCCCTCCCCTTCCTGGGAGAGCTTTAAAGACCCTTCATTTTATAATGCACTTAGAAAAATAAATAAATAAATAAATATATGCATGCACACACACGCACGCACTCTTGCTTGACTTTATTCTGTCCACATTTGAGGATGCACTATAGGCAAGCAGATACTCGTAAGCCCATGCTGCTTACTGTGTTTTAATGAATGAAACTCATGAACCCATTCACTCATGGATACAAAGCATAATTAAAATAGTTAATGGTGCAACTGTAGGTTAATAAATGGAATTAATGGTATAAAATCTTATAGGTAAGATACCCATTTAGGATTACTTTTTAAAAAATAACTTACTCTATCATCCCAACCATAGAAAACAGCATCATGCCATGGTCCTGGGTCTCACCGGTAGGGAGGGAAGGCAGATAGGACTCTGCTCGCTGCAAAGCCCACACAACACACTCCAATGGGCCACAGAGACTCCTGCATGGTTCTCCTCACTTGAGTCCCTATATGCTTAATGGATGCAATAAGACCCTGTCATTATTTGCAGTTAGAACTAGAATCTCTAGCATTTCAAGATGAGGAAGGACATAAAGCAAGTGTTACTAGCTGGGTGACTTTAGGATCAAACCAAATTGCATGCTATTATTTATTCTTCTATAATATGGAGAAAGTATATTTCACAGGGCTGTTATTCCTGTCCTCCTTCCCCATACATACATATCTATTTAGCCTAACTCTAAGGGAGTTTTACTCCCCCCCCTCCCCATTTAAGGTGGTTTTAAAAACCAGTCACTACACTCTTGAATGGTATGTTTAAAATGATGGGTTGCAATAAATAATTAAACAATTGGAAATACCATTTGGAGTAAAGTATTATATGTACTAGATTGCATAAAATAGATGTCAGTGTGAATGATGGTTTAAAAAAAAAGGCCAAACACCACTGAAGGGTAAATAGCACTAAGAACCACAAGAGCAAGGGCATGGTCTAATTCCAGGATGTTGATGGACTCCTTAACTGATTTGAGCCCTGGTTTCAGCCAGTGTATTGTGAAAGGAGCTCTTCCTTAGAAGCAGTTCTTGCCTGAGGAATGTTTTTATACCAAAACTCTATACTGTTTTCCTCAAAAAAAGTTTATTTTAGAGTGAGAACATGTCACTACTATTTTTAAGTCCTGGTGCATTCAGGTAAGTAGTCTTGGTACAGGATATAATCAAATCATGATACACTTCAGTGATTTTATACTGAGTCACACATACTTAATATAAAGGCACATTAAACTGAATAAAAAAATAAGTGTTAAATTCTTGAGCTTTTAAATTAGAATTTCATAAAGTGCTTTTCATAAAGTCTCATATATTATAGTAATTAAGTGGATAGAGTTTCCTTTACAAAGGCACCTTGAAAAGTATTGGCACATGGCATTTTGTCCTTTTTTTTTTTTTTTTTTTTTTTGGTAAGTTTGAAGTTTCTTCATGTCTTCTCTCCCACTTCATTTAAATTTCCTTTAATTCATCATCTGAATAGCCAGCCCTGTTACAGAATAAGGTGACTTTTAACTTGTCACTTCAAAGGTCAATTTTAGGCAGTTTTAGGAGTTTAGCAATTTCCCTAGTATATAAACAGATTCTTAGCGATTTAAAGAAAATTCTATTCAAGTGGCAAATTTAGAGCGAAAAGACTAATTCCGAGTCC
Source organism: Mellivora capensis (assembly GCA_004024625.1). Lineage (NCBI taxonomy): Eukaryota > Metazoa > Chordata > Mammalia > Carnivora > Mustelidae > Mellivora > Mellivora capensis. The sequence continues at coordinate 19,588 of PISX010014806.1, forward strand.
ATGATTTGAGATGGTGCTTTAAACACATGCTTTATCTTCAAGGTTTTCTGCTCTTTTTTTCTCAGGATTATCTGGAAATAAGTTGATAGCTGTGACAGGTATAACATTTGCTTTATCCAACTGAAGAATTCCTCTGAAATATAAAAATAGAAATTAAATATTTCCTGTCTACAGTTTCATAGCAAGCAAGGCTACCTCAAGGATCTTTACACAGTATTTTCCCTTTTGTTACTTAAGTATCTGTCCAAGGAGGAGGTCTCTGGATTGGATCCAAGACCTGTTTTGCAAGTTCAGTAAACATCCCAATCAAGATGTCAACAGAAGGTAGCTGTTTATGGAACTGATCAAGCTGATTCTGAAAGTTCACAAGGGAGTACAGCAAGAATAGCTGTAACATTTTTAAAAAAAGAACAATGGAGAGCAGAGACAGTTGCCTGGTTTTATTAAAGCAATACAGTAATTAAAACCGTGCTAGTGGCACAGCACGAGACAAAGCAGCGAATTAGAGAGTCCAGAAATAAAGACGAATGTATGTGGGAACTGCATTCATAATAAGGTAGCATTCCGACTCACTGGGCAAATTACAGTTGGAACAATGGCCTCTGTTTTGAAAGCAAAAACTAAATCATAACTTGCTTAACCTATACAAGTGATGGTAAAAACCTAAGTTTTAAGAAAACAAATAATTTTAAGACGGGAAAGGTATACTTAAGAAAAATTTAAAATCCTAAAAGACACAAAGGAAAGCCATGAACTGCTCTGAGCCTAAATTTAAAACTTTTGTACGATACCAGAAACAAGAGCAAAAGACGAATCATAATCTGGGATTAAAAAAAAAAATTGTAATAAGACAAACCATAGGAGACTCTTAATCTCACAAAACAAACTGAGGGTTGCCAGAGGGAGAGGGTGGTTGGGTTATAGACATTGGGGAAAGTATGTGCTATGGTGAATGCTGTTAAGTGTAAACCTGGCAATTCACAGACCTGTACCCCTGGGGCTAATAATACATTATATGTCAATTAAAAAAATTTTTAAAATTGTAATAGATATTATGTGTGTATAACAGATAAAGGAGCTCCCACATACCAATGATGATAGAAAACAAAAGAAAAACAGGTAAAAGTTATAAACAGGCATGTCACAGGAGAATACATAGCCAATTATCACAAAGATGCTAGACTCCGCTAGACCTGGGCTAGCAAGGACACAAGGAAAAAGAAAAGGCAAGTTAAAATGAGATTATATTTTTGTCCACAGTAGCAAAAACAAAAAAGGATGCTGTCAGCTGTTGACAAGATACACATACTCTTTGACCCAGTAATTTCACTTTTAGGAATCTACCTCTGTAAATCCACACGTGCCAAGAGATATGTGTACATTTAAGAGGTACATGAGAGCATTATTGAAAAGATCATGAAACTGGAAGATACCTGAATGTCTAGTGGAGGAGTGGTTACATGATGGCTTAGCTATGCTGGAAAACACTATGCAGCCAGAAGGAGGACCAATAAGCAAATACACGTGCTGAGAGAAAAAGGTCTTAAGGCCGTGGTTCCCATATGCACCAAGACCCCTGGGGTGGCGCTGCAGACTCACGGGCCCTACAGACTGTTTTAGATTTTCAAGATTTCATGTGGAGGGTAGCTCACAGTTTCAACATCAGGTTGTATTACACATTCCTTTCAATGAGGTCAGATCTTTGCAAAGCTAGACTTTGGCAGCTGTGATCAAAAGCAACACTGTATAGGGGCGCCTGGGTGGCTCAGTGGGTTAAAGCCTCTGCCTTTGGCTCCGGTCATGATCTCAGGGTCCTGGGACTGAGCCCCACATCGTGCTCTCTGCTCTGCAGGGAGCCTGCTTCCCTTCCTCTCTCTGCCTGCCTCTCTGCCTACTTGTGATCTCTGTCAAATAAATAAATAAAATCTTAAAAAAAAAAAAAAAAGCAACACTGTATAAAAGCTAGTGGCGGACAGGAAGTGAGGGTGGCAGTGTTCCATCTGATTCCAAGATAAGAGTTTTCTTATCTTTCTTATCTTAGGGTCCTAGAGGGCACACACAGCCCATTTGCAAATATACGTAAGAATGATATATATCTCTATGTAAATTAAGAAATAAAGGGGCACCTGGCTGGCTCAGTTGGTGGAGCATGTGACTCTCGATCCCAGGGTCATGAGTTCAAGCCCCACATTGAGTGCAGAGACTATTTAAAATAAAAATAAAGCATTAAAAAGAAATAAAACTTTTAATTTTCATCTGGCCTTGATAAGGGGACCAAGGAAAAAATTACTGGCACACTGAGATAGCTATGTACCTGTTGTTAAGTGAATAGAGCAATCTGAGGGACAGTTAAGAATCTAGCTGATAAACAACCTTATCATTATAAACATAAGACTTTTGTTTTACACAAATGGGATCATACTGTTTACCATACATTTTTATCAATACACAGAATTTGGATAAAAGATGCACACCCTAAAAGTTAACCATGATCACCTCTAGTTACAACAATTAAAACGCAGGGAAATGAAGAAGTGTTTTAATTTATGCTCTCGTATTTCTATACTGATGAAATATTTTACCACCAGAAAGTAACCTTAGTATAACTACCACTGACACAAGTGTACTGCAAACCTGGTCTTTAATTTTACACTGTCTCTCTGCCCACAGAAATGCCCGTAACAAAACATTTGGTAAAAGAACAATAAAAAAAAAAAAAAGTGCAACATGGTTTTCTAGGCAGGTTTGCCTAAAAAGTTCAAAAAAGGTCCCAAGCTTCCTGGCAGTCAAAAGAAAAAGGAAGAAACTATTAAGTTCCAGAATTTTCATTTTCAGAAAGAAATGGGAAATGTGAATTCTTCAGAGAAAACCAAACTAAAAGGCGGGAGAGATACTAATATTTCTTTACTCCGCAGGCTCTTTGCTTGCATCATGGCCTTCTAACAAAGCCTCTAAGGTTTTAGTTCAATGTTACAAGTAAAGAAATGGGTGTTTCAAAGACCTTATGACAAGCAAGTAGAAAAGCAAATGTCTGAATTGAATCTTTTTTTCTTTCCTATAAATCCTAGGATTTTTCTAACATGGTACAATATAACTTAAGCCAAAAACTGTGGTCGGTTCTATCTATTGAAAATTATTTCTATTAAGACAATTAAAATGACTATTTAACTTATTAAATTTCTTTTCATTTTTTCCTAAGTAAACTCCTTTTTTAATAAATTTTTTAAATTTTTTATAAACATATAAAATATTTTTATCCCCAGGGGTACATGTCTGTGAATCGCCAAGAGTAAACTCCATTTTTAACATGGTGCTCCAACTTGTGACCCCAGGGATCAAGAGTTGCATGTTCCCACAACTGAGCCAGTCAGCTGCCCACTGCCTGTTCAACTTGTAAAAATGCTAACAATAAATTCACTTTTTCAAGTGTAAAATAATTTCTTATGGTTAAAAAAAAAGCCATACAGGGGCACCTGGGTGGTTCAGTTGTTAAGCATCTGCCTTTGGCGCAGGTCATGATCCCGGGGATACTGGGATTGAGCCTGGTGTTGGGCTCCCTGCTCAGGGGGAAGCCTGGTTCTCCCTCTCCCACTCCTCCTGCTTGTGTTCCCTCTCTTGGGTGTCTCTCTCTCTCTCAAATAAATTAATTAAAAATCTTAAAAAGAAAAAAAAAGCCATCCAGAAAGGGAAACAAAGCATCTCTACCTCTACCTCTGTTCTCATTCCCACTCATTAGAAGTAACTTACTTTGTCATTACAGAAGTTTCCTATGCATTTATATACACATATACATAATACTTTTGTTTTGCCCAAATGGGATCATATGCTACGCAGTGTTTTCCCCCACCTAATAGATTTTGGATTCTTTGCTTCTCGGCTGCACAGAATCCCACTGCACGTGTGAACTGCTTGCTAGTCAGTTAAGCCACCATTGATAAACAGTTCAGAGGTTTCCTCTTTTGCTTTGTTACAAGCAACGCTGCACTAGTCTTCTAAAATCCACTTCATTTAAAATTGATACTTCGAGGTAGAAGGGTGCCTGGGTGGCTCAGTGGGTTAAGCTTCTGCGTTCGGCTCAGGTCATGATCTCAGGGTCCTGGAATCCAGCCCCACATCTGGCTCTCTGCTCAGCAGGGAGCCTGCTTCCCCCTCTTTCTCTGCCTGCCTCTCTGGTTACTTGTGATTTCTCTGTCAAATAAACAAAATCTTTGAAAAAACAGATAGATCGAGGTAGAAAATTATACATGGTGAAGCCCTTGTTTCACTTGTTAGTCTAACATTGCATTTTTCACTATAATGCAATGTTTCCTTTCTCTCTCTCTAATAGGCTAAGATCTTAGAGGGTAGAGTTTATCTTATTCACATCTGAATCCCCAAGACAAGTGTCTTGTTCATGACAGATATCCAATAAATGTCTTAGTTTTGCTAAAGTTGGAAGACAAGCTAGAAAAAAAACAGACATCATTTTCCCTCCATCTCCTCTTATAGCCTTCCTAATATTTATATTTTGTACTCTAAAACACAGTAAATACAACTCGCTTTTTAATCATTAAAAACACTAATGCTGTTTAAAAATAATAACTACTGGGGTACCTGGGTGGCTCAGTCAGCTAAGCAGCTGCCTTCCACTCAGGTCATGATCCCCAGGCTCTGGGATTGAGCCCCATGTCAGGCTCTCTGCTCAGTGGGAGCCTGTTTCTCCCTCTCCCTCTGCCTGCTGTTGTGCCTGCTTGTGCTCTTTCTCTCTCTCAAAAAAATAAGTAAATAAATAAAATCTTTAAAAAAAGTACTTACTTGTATTCACAAACTGGGAAGAGCACCTTTAAGATGGTTATTACCACAACTGCTCCTATAATTCCAACCACCATGACGTTCAGAAACATAAAGAATACCGGAAAAACACTGCTCCAGAACCTACACAGATCTTTTCTGAATTTTTCCATCCATTGACACATCACCTAAAAGAGGAGTTTTGATTAGACAAGCCAAGTACCATCTGATCTCTAAGAGACTTTAAAAATTATGTTCTAGTTTTGAGCGATGATAAAATTCTGCATCTGGACTGTGATGCTGGTTACATGGGTGCCTACATTTATCAAAACTTATCTAACTGTACATTTTAAATGGGTGCATTTTATTTTAAAATATACCTTGATAAAATTATTTATAATTTAAAAAATTATGTTCTAGTAATACAGGCATAAGAATGTTACTTTCTTATCCTTTACAATTATTCATACTATTGTGTATAAATTAAGTGAAAGTTATTGCTAAATGGTAAGAGATTCGGCTAGTCTACGCCAAAGAGACCAAAGGCAACCATGGGTTTCTAATAGTTGGATGACAACAGCAGGAGAGAAAGACGAACGTGTTAGCGACTCCTGGCCCAGATGGGGAGTTCACTGGGCACAGAACACGTCAGAACAGGCACTAAGGTGCACAGATGGGGAGGGAGGCATGTAGGCAGACTGACCGTGTTGGCGTTCAGGCAGCAAAAAGTGACCAGAGTTTCTACAACAACCCCAAGTAGGCAATCCCAACTGTCAGTGGGAACCTAAAAAAAAATCTCTGGAATCCTTTGAACCACAGATCTTGCTCACTTAAACAGAAATTATTTCAAGTAACAGGCTGAGCTAATACATACGGAGGTATCAAGATACTCAGTGTTAACCCCGAATATATTTCCAGGCAGCCGTATCATGCCCTTAGTAATATAGGAGTACTTAATAGGTGGAAATACATCCTTACATTTGTAGCCGGTGTATTTAATCCTGGTAACAACCGCGTAATTTTACAGATTAAAGTGGATGCCCCATTGTACAGATAAAGAAACTGAGGTTAGAGAGCCTTAGAACTTGTCCAAGATCACACAACTAGTATGTGGCAGGTCCAGGATTCAAACCCATGCAGTCCGACTCCGGAAAGTACACCCTTCACCATGTGCGCTTGGTCACCATGAAGATCCTGAGGGCCCCGGGCCTCTGTGTCTGTGTCTGTGTGCGAACACACGCACGTGTGCTCGAGACAGCAGTCGCAGAATCAATAAACAGGAATATGGGAATGACTCTGGAGCTGAAAATCCCCCAAGAATGATATCTAGGGACTTGATAATCATTATCTAACCGTATTATTAAATGGAACTTGAGAAGAAAATGGGAAAACCTGAAAGCCTCCCACTGCAACAGTGAGAAGCCCACTATTAACACTTCACACTCCCAGTCCTCATGGCTTCCACCTCATCTGAAATGCTGTTTTCTTCTACAGATGTCTGTAATAGAAAGATAATCCCGAATACTGGATGTACCTTATAAGAAGACGGAGGCTCTGCTCTGAGAGGAGTCTCAGGTAATTTGCCAGGGAAAGTGTCTTCATCTACTGTGGTTTCCACATTCCTGAGGAGATACTGGCTGGTGGTCTGCAGTGAGCTGACACCTTCTACTGAGAAGGAAGAGCCACGTCACCAAAACGCTAGATACATGCTAGTGTCTCTCTTCCTAGTTCTACTGTTACTATGCCAAACACATGTAGGATACTAAGAATATACTTTCCCATCCATAGGAGAAAAAAAATAACATTTCACTGTTCATGTTTAAATGCCAGAAAGGAGCCATAAACTCAGACAGTTAGAGGGAGCTACACCAGTTATGATTCTACCACACAGAACGCAAGGAAGTCCAATTTTCAGAAAGTTACGTGTTTCAGTGGAAAAAAAGGAATTCTTCTTTCTCTAAATGTACCTAAAGATATTCTGATTGTGTATTTTGTGACGACTGCCCAGAGTAAGGGTAGCTATTTACCACAAAATGTCACCAAGCAGTCACCACTGATCACTTTTTGTTTTGATCACTTTCTATTAAGACTCAAGATGGGTTCCTGGAAGTTCTTAAATGGACATATAAAGTAACAGGAGTTATAAAGCATTTCTGAAAGAAGCCTACTTCCAAACATATTAACTATGATTAGAAAGCTATCCACTAAAAAAATAATTTCCTTAATACTTTAAGTAACAGCCTTTGAAAGTACCTTTTTTGGAGAGGTTGGGAAGGGTAAATAAAATGTCGCTGTCTTGGGAAATAGAATACAGCATGCTTTCCTCCAAAGGTAGGGTGTAGTTTGAATGTCTGAGTATCGCCTGGTTCTTAACTAAAATATCAATTTCGGTAACATCCTTTTGTTGAACCTAAGAAAGAAAAAAGAAACAATTACTCTTTATTTTAAATAATGGCACAACCCCATAAGAATCTAAAACTAACTTTTCCTCCTTTGTTGTATTTAACTAAAAAACTTACCCAGTTCACAATTACTCTGCATTCCCTGCACTTTGAGGCATTTAATTAGCAACTTTAACCTGAGTGTTTTAGCATTCAGTATTAGAAGCTTGCTTTCTGTCTCATTTCATCCACTTAGCCAGGGGAAAATGTAGCAGAGCTATAAACCAAATTCAATCCCTTCAATCGCTCTATCTACCAATGTTTATAATATTTTAAAGTGATATAAACATGTATGAATATAGTCATTTTTTTTTGTTGTTGTTGCTAACAAAATTTTATTTTATTTTATTTTATTTTATTTATTTATTTATTTTTTTTTATTTCTTTTCAGCGTAACAGAGTTTGAATATAGTCATTTTTTTAAAAAATTAAAGACTTCAAATGCTAAACAAACGTTAAAACAAGTAAAAAATTCTAAATGCTTGCATACAGGCAACATCGGGGTACCATTCTTCCTTATCAAGTCAGAAATAAATAATACAATAATGTAACACATGCATAATACCCAGCATAAATCTTTAGGGTTTAATTCCCAATTAATAATCATATTATCGTACCTGTTTTCCATCAATCTCTACTACCTCTTCTTGAATGACAATTAGTTGCAAACTGGAACCAGATGTCATAGGCCACTCATGAACTAAAATCCTTACACTGACAATTCCAAAATATTCTTTTTCCTCCACATTTTCCAGATTTCCATTCTTCACTATAAAAAAAAAAGTAGTGACAGCTTTGAACAAAACAAATGCCACCAAATCTATTGCTGTGTTTGATTATTTTGATGACATTTACATGGAACAAGACAGATGCAGAACAATTTCTTTGCCTTTCTCTATCTCTGACTTCACTGATGTTACAGAATTTATGAAAATAAAGACAACTCGACAAATCCTCACCATGTCTACAGTTGTTGAAAAGGGAAAAATGCTCAATGGTCTTTAGACTACCATACTAGCAACATCATTCCTATTCCTTTACATAGTTTGTCAAGGAGGAACGAACAAGGCATAACTACTTACAAAGCAACCAGAAGATAGAGCTAATCCCATGTAATAGTAAAGTAAGTACATTCATCCATCCATTCACTCATTCACAAACTCCAGGGATCTAGGGGCCCCAAAGCAGTGAGGACACTAAGTTGTTTTCTCAATTATTTCTCCAGTAAGTGACCTGTTGCTGTTGGGAGGGCAGGGATGGGGGAGAGGCTGGGACCGCCCTGTAATTCCTCCCCACTAAGGGACAACGGGGTAGGATCCGCTGCCGGCCAGACTCCTCTCTGGCGGAGAGCCTCCGAAACCACAGCAGTGGAGGCAGGGCGTGACAGCTGCAGCTGGTCTACAGAGCCAGTGGTGACCTTCCGGAGGCAGAAAACACTACAGAAAAAGGTAAATCAATATACATCAGTGAAACCAGTGGAAAAGGAGCATTTAGCTTCTCAAACATTAGTCTCTCAAATGTTATTGTATGAGGACGGTCAGCCAAAAACAAAGCCAGATGGATAGTCTGCATACAGATCCAGCTGTTTAAATTGATTCTATGCTCTTCCCTATGATCCTTAGGGCTCTTCCCTTTATCTGGAATGTTCTCTACTACTCCCTCGCTTCTCATCCATTTTTAATAAACTCCTACTTAAGTAGTTCTAGCTACTGTATCCCTGTATCTCTGAGTTCGTGCCTTTTTTTAAGCACTAACTTTTCTTGCAGTGTAGCTCTTGGTTTATAAGCCTGTCTCCTTACTAGGCGGCCTTCCCCTGGCAGTACGCGTCAGGTTCATTGTTCTGTGGCTTTTATTCAGCAGTGATTCCATCCAGAATCAGACATACATAATTTAAAATAAATTTGCCATCATCAGTTATCAATACTATTCAAAACCAGTCTAGTGGTTCTAAATCCCAGTCTAGGGGTTCTAAATCCTAACTATGCATCAGAATCCACTGAGGAATAGTACAGACACCCAAGCCTCATCCTAATCAATAAATCAAAATCTCTGGAGGGTACAGACTACCATTTCTAACTTTTGAAACAGATACAGACATTTCCATTAAGAACCAAGTGACCTAACCTTTTAGTCCAACCTAAATCTTCACAAAACTGTTCCTCCTTGACTTCCCTGTTTCTGTAAATAAATTCATCCTCCTCCAAACCCAAACTCCCAAGGACAGAAGTTAGGAGGTTACATTTGACTTCTGCACCCTCATTCCCTGTATCCAGTTAGTTGCTTCCTTCGGGCCACCCCAGGTCCAGTCTCTCTTATAATTCTCCCTTCCACCGGGGGTGGGTTTGGGGTGCGGGGGTGGAATATGTGGTTCAGTAACTACTCAACCAACGTAATGGTTACCTAACTATTCCCTTCTTCAATCCCTCTCCCTTCAAAGCATTCACAGAGAGGAGCCTGATTAATCTTCTGTAACGAGTTCTGACTACACAGCTGCCTTGCCCAGACACCTTCAGGGGCATCCCTCTGACTTGTTTGGTAGTTCTCTGAAGGGTCCTTCTTCAGGCTCCTTCTGGGGGCACTTGCTGCTCTCTCATTCTGGTCTGCCTAGCCTCCCTCCCTCCCCTCCTCTAAGGCTCCTAGCTATAAAACTTCCCCTCTCCTGTGGTCCATCTCTGCGTTTTCCCTGGTTGCCCATTGGTCCTGCTCACAGAACAGCATGCTTCTTGTCAACATGTCTGTCTGCCCAAAGGCTGTGCATAAGGGCACAAGAGATTCAATAGAGGGGAAAATGCAGTCATATAAAGACATCAAGGTGGTGACTCTTCAGCCCCCAAATCTGGCACCCCTGTTGGAGAATAAAATAAAATTAAAAAGCACAAAAGCCCTTGATATTCTGACTTTCCTGACTGTGGTAGGCAGCTTTCAAAAATGGCTCTCCACAACTCTTGAGTCTGGCAATTCATGTCCTTACGTTATTCCCTTCCACCAAGTATGGTCTGGACCCAGTCACTTGTTTCTAACAAATAGAATAAAGTAAATGTGACAGGAAGTCACTTATGTGATTAGATTATAAAGGCTGCAGCTTCTGTCTTGTGAGGGTTCACTCTTGCTGGCGGCCTCCCTCGTCCTCTAGCCAATATAAGCCAGCTGTCATCTCGGGAGATGCCCACAGAGAGGTCCATGCGGCAAGGGAAGGAGGGAGGCCTCTGGCCAACCTCCTGCAAGGAATGGAGGCCTCAGTCCCCCAGTTCTAAATCCTGCCAACAGCCGTGAGTGAGCTAGGAAGCAGATCTTCCCCAGCAAAGCCTTGAGAGGACTGCAACCTTACAGGACAGCCAGATGCCCCAGCTAGGCCAAGCTCAGATTCCTGACCTATAGGAACCAAGAGATAATACTGTTGTCACCTACTAAGTTTAGAACTAAACTGTTACAGAGGGCAGCTGGGTCACACCCTGTGGCAAATTCCTAATGAATATGCCATCAATGGAATTATTACTTAAACCAACAACAGCACTTCTTTTCCTAGCTATGAAGAATTAGCTTCTTTTATATTAAACTTCTCACTGAGAGCCACCAGAAAAGATGTAAAAAAAGAAACACACTCATATACACTCAAAACCCACATCTATCTAGAGGCAGCAGAGAGCTAAAAAGTCAGCCAGCGCCCCCACAAGGCATTTACTGATTCTCAAGCTTGACAGCTAGAGACGCTGCAAAGCTCAATAGAAAGTAAGGACTCAGAGGCAGAGAAGCTAAACAGAGCTGAAAGGGCAGATTTGGGCAGTCCCACGCAGAGGGGCATAAAATTAAGATTATGGCTACAAGATCCTAGAGAGAAGGGAAGAACATAAGTAAGCGAACATTTTATGCAGTCTTCCCCCTGCAGAAACATGTGCTGATTCATAAGTCAGGTGAGCCGAGAAACAAAGCCTCTATCTAAGACACTAAGAAGCTAAGCAGAACCCTGGCAGGCTTATGACAGTGCGGAGTGTGAGGCCCACAAAACAAGGGCCCTCATAATCACCCCCAGTTTTCACTCGGGACATACAATGAGCTACATCTGGGGAAGAGCAGTTAATAAGAAATAGACTAAGCCTCACAGAGATAAGAACACAGCCTTCAGTCAGCCCAATCCTTGACTTAAAAATTATGGATTCCGCCCCTTATTATCATGACTGCCAGGGGTTAAAGTCAATCCTCTCTGGAGTAAGATAATAATATCTGGAGACTTTATAACTTTTTGTACACAATATCAAAAATAATACATATTTTGAAGGAGAAGGATCAAAAGAAAACACAGATCCAGAGGGGCTCAAAAAATTAGACTGGGCAGACTTTAATTTTAAAGTTAGGGATGGCTGGGTGGCTCAGTTGGTTAAGCATCTGCCTTCAGCTCAGGTCCTGATGATCCCAGGGTCCTAGGATCAAGTCCTAGATCAGGACTCAGCAGGGAGCCTGCCTCTCCCTCTGCCTGTGGCTCTCTTCTCTCTCTGACAAATAAAAAAATAAATCTTAAAAAAAAAAAAAAGTAAACCTTACTTTAAAAAATAAAGTTACTGAAAGTAATAGGTTCAAGAAAATAGATAGGGGCGCCTGGGTGGCTGATTCAGGGAAGCGTCTGCCTTAGGTTCAGGGCATGATCTCAGGGTCCTGAGATCGAGCCCCGCGTCAGGCTCCCTGCTAGGTAGAGTCTGCTTCTCCTTCTGCCCCTCCCCCTGCTCGTGCTCTCTCTCAAATAAATCAAATCTTAAAAAAAAAAAAAAAAGGAAGGAAGGAAAAGAAATAATGGGTGCCTGGGTGGTGCAGTCTGTTGGGCACCCAACTCTTGGTTTCAGCTCAAGTGGTAATCTTGTGGTCGTGGGATCCAGCCCCCAGCGTTGGGCTCACGTACATCGCAGTCTGCTTTAGACTCTCTCCCTCATCCCTTTGCCCCTCAGACCAGGAACCACCTCCCACCCGCCGCCGACCCGCTGCTCATGCGCACTCTCTCTAAAATAAATAAATAATCTTTAAATAAAAGAAAATAGGTGATAAAGTGAATAATTTCACCAGGTAAGTCAAAGCCACTAAAATCAAAATTAAAAATATAAAATTAGGGGACGCCTGGGTGGCTCAGTTGGTTAAGCAGCTGCCTTCGGCTCAGGTCATGATCCCAGCGTCCTGCGATCGAGTCCCACATCGGACTCCTTGCTCGGCAGGGAACCTGCTTCTCCCTCTGCCTCTACCTGCCACTCTGTCTGCCTGTGCTCGCTTGCTCTCTCTCTCGCTCTGTCTCTGACAAATAAATAAATAAATAAAATCTTTAAAAAAAAAAAAGAAAAAAATAGAAAACAGTATAAAATTTATATGGAACTTTATGAAAGAGTCAAACATACATGTAAATGAAAAGCAAGAAGGGAATAAGAAAGAGGACTTATAGTACTTTTTGAAAAAATAATGCTCAAAAATTTTCCCAAAAAGACAGGAAGTCACAGATTAAAGAACCATACACCTGGGCACATCACAGTAAAACTAGTGAAAACCAAAGACTAAGAAAAAAACATTAAAGGCAACCAGGAAAACAAAACAAAACCTTATTATCCATCCTGGAGCAATGAGCCTGACACTCTCAACAGAAACTCCAGAAGTGAGAAGACCATGAAATTGGTCTTTAAAATGCTAACCTATGAAGTACTAACCTGTGTTTCCCCAACCAGTAAAAAGATCCTCCTAAAATGCAGGCAAAGTAAAGATGTTTTCAAATAAAAGCTCACATAGTTCATGGCTAACAAATCTGCACTAAGGGGATTTCTTGATCCCCTACTAACGGGAATTTTTTAAGCAGGGGAAAAATGAGCCCTGAGGGGAACATGAAACACATATACACTAAGTGAGTGTGGGTTTTTTTTCTTTCTTAAGATTTTATTTATTTGGGGCGCCTGGGTGGCTCAGTGGGTTAAGCCTCTGTCTTCAGCTCAGGTCATAATCTTGGGTCCTGGGATGGAGCCCCGCATCAGGCTCTCTGCTCAGTGGGGAGCCTGCTTCCCCCTCTTTCTCTCTGCCTCTCTGCCTACTTGTGATCTCTGCCTGTTAAACAAATAAATAAAATCTTTATTTTATTTATTTATCCCAGGACCCCGGGATCATGACCCGAGCCAAAGGCAGAAGCCTAACCCACTGAGCCACCCAGGCACCCTGAGTGTGGGTTTTAAGTGTATACGTGTGTGTTTCTTGTTCCCCTTCCTCATTTCTTCATTCAGGAAGGAATGAAGAGTGATGGAAAGGGCAACCATTGAGGTAAACATAAATGATTACTGGACTACACAAAATAATAAGAACAATTATGTTGCATAATTATGGGCATGATGCATAATATTAGGATTTAAGAACACAAAGAGTTAAAATGTATGACAGTAACAGCAAAAATGCAGAAAGGGAATAAATGAAGTTTCCATGTTCTAAGGTTCTTGCTTTGTTTGAGAAGTAATAAAAATACTAGTTTATTGATCTCAGAGGTAACCATTAAAAGAACAGGAAAATAATATAAAACCAACAAGATAGAGGGAAATGATGAAAGAAAAAATAAAAAACCAGAAGAGGGCCAAAAGGAGAAGAAAAAGGGACATGGAATAGGTGGGACACAAACAGGAAACAAATGATTCAGATTAAAGATTTATTTATTTATTTATTTATTTTTTTAAAGATTTTATTTATTTATTTGAGAGAGAGGCAGTGAGAGAGCATGAGCGAGGAGAAGGTCAGAGGGAGAAGCAGACTCCCCGTGGAGCTGGGAGCCTGATGCGGGACTCGATCCCGGGTCTCCGGGATCATGACCTGAGCCGAAGGCAGTCGTCCAACCAACTGAGCCACCCAGGCGTCCCTCAGATTAAAGATTTAAATAAAAAGATTTAAATCCAAATATATTAGTTATAACATTAATATAAATAAATCAAAATCCCAAATAAAAGACAGATTGACAGACTGATTTAAAATAAGACCCATGAGGGGCGCCTGGGTGGCTCAGTGGTTAAAACCTCTGCCTTCGGCTCGGGTCATGATCCCAGGGTCCTGGGATCGAGCCCCACATTGGGCTCTCTGCTCCGCGGAGAGCCTGCTTCCTCCTCTCTCTCTGCCTGCCTCTCTGCCTACTTGTGATCTCTGTCTGTCAAATAAATAAATACAATCTTTAAAAAAAAAAAATTAAAATAGGACCCATCAGTATATGCTGCTTATTAGAGATTCACTTGAATTGTAAGGACCCAGAAAGACTGGAAAAAAAAAAAATGGAAAGATACCACACAACAATCCATCTTCCTCCCACCTGCCAGGCCAAAAAGCAATTGCTGTTAAAATAATATAGATAAAGTTGACTTAAAGGCAAAAGTATCGGGACGCCTGGGTGGCTCAGTTGGTTAAGCGGCTGCCTTCGGCTCAGGTCATGATCCCAGCGTCCTGGGATCAGGTCCCACATCGGGCTCCTTGCTCGGCAGGGAGCCTGCTTCTCCCTCTGCCTCTGCCTGCCACTCTGTCTGCCTGTGCTCGCTTGCTCACTCTCTCTCTGACAAATAAATAAATAAAATCTTAAAAAAAAAAGGCAAAAGTATCACTAGAGATAAAGACATTTTATAATGATAAAAAAAGTCAATCTACAAGGAAGACATACCACTTCAAATCTGTATGCATTTGGTAATATTGTGTCAAAAGATAGAAAGTAAAAATTGACACAGCTGGGAGAACAGACAAATCTACATAGTGGAGATTTAACATACATTCTCAGTAACTGACAGAGCAAACAAATGAACAAAAATCAGTACTTCCCTAACAGACTGAACAATACAATTAACAAAAAATTTCACCCAACATATATAGAACATCATATCCAAGTAATTATATGATGTACTTTCTTTTCAAGGACACCTGGACATCACCATTTCCTAAAACTGACTATCTGCTAAGCCACAAAGCAAGTCTCTGATTTCAGGGATTAAAATTATACACCGTACACCTCTGATGACAGAGGTGGAAACAGTAAAAAGTTCCAAAATGTTTAGGAATTAAGCACTGTAACTTCTTTTTTTTTTTTTATTAAAGATTTTATTTATTTATTTGTCAGAGAGAGAGAGAGCGAGCGAGCACAGGCAGAGTGACAGGCAGAGGCAGAGGGAGAAGCAGGCTCCCTGCCGAGCAAGGAGCCCGATGTGGGACTTGATCCCAGGATACTGGGATCATGACCTGAGCCAAAGGCAGCTGCTTAACCAACTGAGCCACCCAGGCGTCCCAAGCACTGTAACTTCTAAATGACCCACAGGACAAGGGACTCTCACTACAAATAACTGGAAAACACTGTGAGCCAAATGACTATAAAAGTACGTAACAAATTAAGTACAAAATACAATTATTTAGAGAACAATTTACTGCCTTAAATGCATATATTAAAACAGGTAGTAAGACTACTGTACATATTTCTCATATTCTTTATTTCCTTCAAATACTGTGGTACAACATAATATATCTGCTTGTCTTTAAACAACTCAAGATTTTAAAAGATTAAAAAAATATTATCTCGACATAAGGGTAGAAGCAACCAGAAAATTAGAGCAACAATTCATTTTTCTCTTTATTTTTTCACAACTGTGATAAGCACTCCTTCAAGATTTTGCCTCTTACTTGTAAATCTCCATTTATTACCCCTCTTTATATTCTTACATTGGTATCAACCTACCAGAAACGCAGCTCCGGTCAACAACAATCTCATGAGAAAGAAATGTGAATATGCCAGGAATAACCAAAATAAAGTAGGATCTGAATTTTAAATATATTAGTGTTATTATACGCTCCAGTAATTATGTATATTATTAATTTAAAATGAAAATACATCACAAAAAAAAACGTGTTTCACAAATTTAGTATTACTAAAAACAGAACAATTGAAATAATTTAGTAGTACTCACCTATCAAAGTCTGACAGCTTATTCGGGTTACACCACTATTTACAGGGAAGTCATTTACATATACCTGTCCACTCTCATAGGTTATGTTAAGAACAACCTTAAAATAAAGCAGCATATACATTAATTCCAACGGTTTATAAATGATGACAAATTCTTCATGTCAAAAATACATTATCTAACTAAATTAGACGCAGGGAAAAATAACAGAGGCTGCCTACTACTTAGCTCAGTGATACTAAAACATAATCAAAAGGAGACAAACCTGTTCTTTGGATACCTCCCCATCATCTTTCAGGGTAGTTATGTTAATTCTGATGCTGTCCTGCAAAACATACATGAAGTGGATAGGGATGCATTTCACCAAGTAAGAAGAGCTCAATTCTTTTTCTTTTCCCCTCAACTATATTTAGCATAATCACTCAAAACATCAAAAGAACATTTTTCAAAACCCAGCATTTTTATTTTTACAGCCTTTATTATGCCCTTATTCACAATTCCAACTTCTTCTAATCTGTATTTTTTCACTTCATTATGAAATATCACATTTATGAGCATATAATATGCAAACAGAGAATTTAAGAGAAAAACTTAACACTCATGTACCTACTACCTAGGTTAAAAACTAGAGTATCGTCTACACCTTTTAAGTCCCCTGTGTGACCCTCTCTGTCCTGTTCCCCTCCCTCCCCTCCATTTTCATCATTTCCTTTTTTTTTTTTAATTTTTTTATTTATTTGTCAGAGAGAGACAGCGAGCAAGCACAGGCAGACTGAGTGGCAGGCAGAGGCAGAGGGAGAAGCAGGCTCCCTGCCGAGCAAGGAGCCCGATGTGGGACTCGATCCCAGGACGCTGGGATCATGACCTGAGCCGAAGGCAGCTGCTTAACCAACTAAGCCACCCAGGTGTCCCTTCATCATTTCTTGCTTTTCTTTATGGTTTTATTGTGCTTGTCTCTCTCCAAACAATGTTTAGTTTTATCTGTTTCTAGGCTTTATGTAAGTGGAACAATTTTGTACGGATTCTTCTGCAACTTCTTTTATTTAAAACTTTCGATGCATGCAGCTGAAGACATTTATTTACAGTGCTGTGTAAAAGCCCATCAAATGATTACCAATTTACTTATTTGTTCCACTATCCATGGACATTTGAGTCGTTTCCAACATTCTCATTTTCATAAACAAAGCTGCTCTAAACCTTCTTCTTCTTCTTTTTAAGATTTCATTTTAATTTATTTATTAGACAGAGAGAGACAGCAAGAAAGGGATCACAAGCAGGGGGAGTGGGAGAGGGAGAAGCAGGCTTCCCGCTGAATAGGGAGCCAGATGCGATGTGGGGTTCAATCCCAGCACCTGGGATAAAGACCTGAGCCGAAGGCAGACACTTGCCATCTAAGCCACTCAGGCACCCCCTTCTTTTTTTTTTTCCTTTATTTTTTCCCTAGTAATCTCTATACTCAACGTGAGGCTCAAACTTAAAGGCCACGTGTTCCTACGACAGCCAGCCAGGCACCCCTGCTCTAACCCCTCTGAAATAGGACCCCTTGTGCCCGTGGACAAGTATGTACTGTTCACAATCCTTGAGATGCACTAAATGCTCAAAAGCAGTTACTCAAATATTTAAGTTTATTAATGACATGCTTTCTAAAGAGAAGAAAGCACTATTTTAATAAGTATTCACCAATACTCACAGGGTTCACAATTTGAAAAACAGGATTTGAAAAACAAATCCTTCCCTAAGTTGATTCACAGTTAGACACTATTATCTAGAATAAAAAATATTTTTCCAGAGGGTATTCTTCGAAAATAGGAAAATTATTCATAATCAAAATAATATACAAGAGTATCTCTTGGCACCATGACTATCTCTAATACTTTATACACTTCCAACAAATGAGAGAATAAGACTGAAGCATCTGTATGAGGTTGACGTGATTCTACTCAAGGAACAGGACTCTAGCATGGAAAGTCCATACCATATATTTGGTAGACTTGCCAACCTACATGGGGGCCTACGAAGCTTCAGAACCAGCCTGGCTTTCTCTGGGTCCATCCTAATCTAGAACTAAGCATGGGCCAGAACAATACACTCATCTTTAGAACAAACCAACACTCAGTAAGTCATCAAACTGGTGGTTATAGGTTTTGTATGTTCTAATTCCAGCCCAAAATTCCCCCTTTGCAAACTAGAGGATCTGTCAACTATACACTCTGTTGTTCTTCTAACAGCCCAGGGAGAACCCTCCAATGATAGTATTCTAAGAAACCTTTTCATAGCTTCTGCCTTTCAGTAGTGAATATACACTATATTGTTAGTAATTTACTGCACTTACATAGATCACTTGCCTAGTAAAATCTGGGGTTTGTAAAAGACAATTAACACACACTATCCTGCTGTATTTTGCAAGAACCAAATTCAATTAAATTTTTTAGTCTTCTGAATGATTTCATTTCAGAGGTGACCCGGGTCCCTTACTGCCTTCTGAGCCCAAGTTCAGAGATAGGTCCTATTTCTTGCTCTGAGAACCTCTGACTAAACTGGAAGTTCAAGCTGGTGAGCCAGGATGGCAGAGACTTAAAGAGTGGGTGGCAGAACTGAAGTTTCTACCTACCCATTTTCAATTCTTCCTCTAATTCTTTCACTCACAAGATGCCCAGCTGGTACACATAGCTTCCTAAGGACAAAGGTAATAGATACCTCATTTAAAATAAATGAATTAAGTCTCAGGGAAATATACGAAATAAATATTTACACATATAAGAAAGTATGTGTCCTCCGGATGCCTCTCCTTGGTGACAAAATTATTTTAATATTAGAAGCATGTACTACAAAAATTTGCATTATTTTAAAATCTGTGTAACCTCAACTTCTAACAATTGCACATGTAAACAAAACAGAAAAATGCCTATAATCCAGTAGCTCTGCATGCTGAGGGGATATGGAGAGAATTTTCCTAACTTTCAGTTTTCTCACATTCACATCAGGTTAAATACAAAAATGAACAGATGAACAGATACAAGCATAGAGTATAATAAAATGTTAACGGTGGCCTAACTTTGTGCTATTCAATATGGTATTACCCAATAACCACATGTGGCTCTTTACATTTAATTAAAATTAAAATTTAAAAACTCAGTTCCTCAATCGCCCCGGTCAGCCACATTTCAAGCACTCACTAACCACAGTAGTCTAGTGGCGACTGTAAAGGACAGAGCAAACACCATCATTATACCAAAGTCTACTGGACAGACCTCATCTAATCTGGTGCCACTACAACATTCTTTCAAATGTTCTGTATATTTGAAATAGGGTTACTTGGGGGGCTCAGTCCGTTAAGGGTCAAACTCTTAGTCTCAGCTAAGGCCTTGATCTCAGGGTCTTGAGTTCAAGTCCTGCACTGGGGCTTAAACATTAAAAAAGGAAAAAGAAAGGAAGGAAAGTTAAAAAAATAAAACATTGAACAATTTAGATCAAGAGGCTTCAGTTTCCCATATAAACATTTCCAAGGAATGCGATTCTCCCTCTCCCTGCTCAGCATTCTTTCATCTATGAAATTCTGAGTTTAGATCTGGACTTTCCAAAAGTGGAAGGATGGCATAAAAAGGGAGAACTGAAATGATGAGCTCATTAAACTCACAGTGCAATGTACTTTCAGCTTGCAGTCAAAATGCATTTTTCTCAGACTATATGGGGACAGACTTAAGTATCCTTGGATTCACAAGGGACTATGATGAAGCTTTAAAATTTGTAAAACAGGGGCACCCGGGTGGCTCAGTCGGTTAAAGCCTCTGCCTTCCGCTCAGGTCATGGTCTCACGGTCTCAGGGTCTTTGGATAGAGTCCCGCATCCCGCATTCCGCTCTGCGCTCCATGGAGGGCTTGCTTCCCCCTCACTCTCTGCCTACTTGTGATCTCTGTCAAATGAATAAATAAAATCTTTTTAAAAAGTGGGGGGGGGGGTCTGGAAAACAGTGGAGTTCCAGAACTTTAAGAATCATTTCATTTTTATTTGGTGTCTTGGTGCTCAGCGATCACATTCATATTTTTGACCAGTTGCACTGTGATCCATATACAATTTCATATACAAGGGGTTCTTAGGGCTTGCATTGTTATGCCTTCCTGAAATGCCCCAGAATTGAAAGTGAGATATGCTCGTTATTTTTCTTCTCAGAGAGAAAATAATGTCATTCAAAGTAAAAAAAAATTTTTTTGAAGTGATATTTATGCTGTAAGTCACCCCTGAATTTAGAGTATCCAAGTCTTGACCGGTAAGAAAAAGTATACCTATATTGTTTCTTCTCATTCTGGGAAAACTCCCATTTAAAATCTTCAAACTTTTCCCAACCATACATTCAATCGATGAATGGCAAATACTGGTTTATTTCAACATGACTGCCCCGCGAAAGCGAGAAAAACCAACCACCCTTCAGTACACGGGCGCAGTGGTTATCCAACTTCAGCTGCTTCACCATCAACCTGGGGGGCTTGCCGACACAGATTACTGGGCCCTACCCGCAGAGCATGGGATTAGTGTTTCCAGCCTGCTCCCAGTGGATGCTGGTGCGGCTGGGACCCGGAGTAGGCGCACCCCGGAGCCCTGCACGCCGCGGGGGAAGGCAATGCTTCCCGTCGCCGCGGGAGCAGACAGGTGGCCTGGAATCGCTCTTGTTCTCTCACCCAGCCCCTTCGACGTTTCCCGAACACTGCGCGGCCCCAGTGCTGGCTCTACCCCGGGAAGGCGCCATTACAAAAGGCTGGGAGGACTTGTGATCGCGTACTTTCGACGGCAAAATCCCCTCTGGCTGGCAACGGTTGGGACTGCCCTAAAAATCCCCAAGTTTCGCGGCACTGGGCTTAACCACACATTAATTCTTTCCCTCTCTCGCTGCCGTTTCCCAGGTTGCCCCCATTTCCTTGGATGCTTCTCCCCACTCCTCTCTTGGACGCCCGGACCCCTTCTCCTGGGCCGCCGGCCGGTAGCAAGAAGCGTCGATGCGGACACCGACGTCCTACGGCTCCGGCCCCGGCCTCACCGGAGAGTCCGTGCGAAGGAGCGGCCGAGCCGCGCCCGCCCTGCCCTACCTGCGGGGCTTGGGGCAGCAGTGGCAGCTCACGGGCAGCTGTCCTCAGCCACCCGGCGGCCGGTAGCGCCGCGAGCAGGAGCAGCCGGAGGGCAAACGACGGCGGCGGGGAGCCCTCCATTTTGGACAGGCCAGCGGCGGCGGACGGCCGGGAGCTGAGGGCCGTGCCAGCCCGAGGGGCGGGGGCGGGGCGGGGCGAGGCTGCCGGAGGGGCGGGACCCTGGGAGGCGGGACGGAGCGGGGGCGAGAGGGGCCCTGGAACTTGCTGGCGGCCGCGGACCGCTCGGGCTGGGGAAAGCGGACTGCGCGTGCGCGCCTCCGGGAACCGTGGGGAGGGTGGGTGGAGTCAGGCAGGGGAAGGTCCTAGTTGGTCTTCTGACTGGCGGGCCGAATCGGAGGGAACTACTGATCCGAAGAAGTGAAAGTGTTTTCATTGACATGATTTTAAAATTAGCATATACTAACGAGACTAGTATATATACGTATGGAAGTAGCTATAGCTCGGCGTGTGCATATTTTACATATGTATAAATTGAAATAATGGTAATATCGCAGAATTGACACGAGGGGGAATATGTCACGAATATGTCACGAGGGGGAATTTTATTAAATCGGTAGTTCTCACCCATGACTGCACATGGGAATTGCCTGGGCAGTTTTAAAAAATTACTGATTGTGGGGTCTTACGGGGCACCCGAGTTTCTGATTTAGTCTGGGCTGCTGTTCTGGCATCCGTAGTCCCCCAAGTGATTTATTGTGTTAGGGTGGAGGATCAACCACGCATCAAAGGTTCAACATTCAGCGGATCAGTGCAGACGCCGTGGGAGCAACACTCTCTAACCTGAGCTCTCGGGGCTTTTCTATTCAGTTCCTTAATCTCCTTAATCTACAAAATGAAGATGATAGACTTTTCCCCCCCTCTTTCATATTGTTAAAAAATATTTTATGAAACTCTCTAAAGGAGAGAATGGCTAAGGAAGGTATTTCAGATTAATAGGATTGAATATTGATTGAGAACTTGGAGACATTGCCATTCAAGGCAGAATAAGAAACAGCCTTTTTTTTAAACTTTTGACATGGAAACAACACAAATCTCTGTATCCCTCTTAGCCCTTCTTTATCAACCCCTCTCCTCATGCCTGCTTTTCTAGCTAGGGTAATTATAAAATCTTTGTAGGGTATACTTTAAAAATCAACTAGCTCCTTGCCTACTGTGAGATTGGCAACAACATTATTAACGTGCAAGTGGTTTCTGCAGTGAAGTTCCACCCACTCTTGGGTTCCAACTACAACCACCTGGTTTTCACTCTATTTCAGACTTCTGGAATTAAAAACGAATCTGGAGATCAGAACACATGACATGTGGATCTGCATAATTTGAATTAGTAATATGTATAAGATTCTAAAGTACATTTATATGAAAAAGTAGACAGGGAAAGTGAAGTAGCTTGTTTGCCAATAGATTCTGCCCCATGGTCTAATGATCCATTATCCTTCCATTTGTCTCCATGGCTAGCTCTGAGCCCCAGGAAGGCTGTGGACAAAAAACAGTAAAAAAGCCTGCTAGAGTTGGAGTTTGTTGGAGGTTTTGGCACATACCAGCGGGTAGTTCTTGGCCACACCAACAAAGTGTCCTACAATTTAATTTTCAATTCTGATATTATCTACCTAGAGATTGCATCAGATCCCACAGAATCAGGGCTCCCCTGAGACAGCCCCCACCTACTCTCACCCACACATACTTCAGATGCCAGTTGCAAGCCCAGGTTATTACCTGTACTTCTGACCAATCGGCTACAGAGCAGAGGTTCCAATGACCCCCTCCAAGGACTGGAGCAACTAGATCTCAAAAACTAGAGTTTTGCTAGAGCAACTCAGATCTCAGGGAAACACTTAGGTTTCCCCAATTGTTAAAGGATATAATAGAAGATACAGATGAACAGCCGGTTGGAAAGACATGCGTAGGTAAGATATGTGGAAGAGGGGGCACCTGGATGGCTCAGTGGGTTAAAGCCTCTGCCTTCGGCTCAGGTCATGATCCCAGGGTCCTGGGATCCAGCCCCGCATCAGGTTCTCTGCTCCGAGGGGAGCCTGCTTTCTCCTCTTTCTGCCTGCTTCTCTGCCTGCTTGTGATCTCTGTCTGTCAAATAAATAAAATCTTTAAAAAAAAAAAAAGATATGTGGAAGAGGGCAGACCTTCCATGCCCTCTCCAGGCATACCATACTCCTAGCCCCTCCTCCTATTCACCAGTCTTGAAGCTCTCTGTACACTGAATTTAGGAGATTTTAATGGAGGCATCATCAATCATTAACTCCATTTTCAGCTCTTGTGTCATGTCAAGAGAATGAGGGGCAGGGCTGAAAATTCTAAGCCACATCCTGGTCTTTCTGGTGACCAGTCCTCATCCAGGAGCCAGCCAGAAACCCACCCAGAGTTACCTCAGTAGAACAAAAGACACTCTTATTACCCATGAGATCACAAGAGCTTCTGAAACAGAGTCAAAGATCAATATTAGGGGTGCCTGACTGTTGAGTTGGTAGAGCATGTGACTCTCAATCTTGGGGTTGTGAGTTGAAGCCCCACATTGGGACTAGAACTTACTTTAAAAAAAGAGACCAATCTTTTTCTCATATATTTTTTAAAGATTTTATTTATTTATTTCACAGACAGAGATCACAAGTAGGCAGAGAGGCAGGCTCCCCGCTAAACAGAGAGCCCAATGCGGGGCTCCATCCCAGGACTCCAGGACCATGACCTGAGCCAGGCCGAGGCTTTAACCCACTGAGCCACCCAGGTGCCCCAGAGAGAAGCCAATCTCAAAACAAGAGATGCTACTAGTGTTTGTATCATTTAGGAAATTAATAGGGTTTCAGGATCTCCATGGCAGGAACTGGGGGCAAAGAACAATATATATTTTCTATTAATTGACAGCATGCCTTTTATATACAAAACAATCAATCCAGAGCCCATATTTTGAATCTCTTCTATCATGCTTTTACAGTCCAGGAGGCAATATTCCTCTCTCCTAATCATCCCAGGACCAGGTACAAGACAACTAGAGATAGCCTATATACCCCCGAGCCCACTGAAATTATTCACACTAGCCAATTCTAAACCTGTTTATCCTACCTTGTCTCACCTTCCCCATGGAAACCAGAAAAAGGACTCCTGCCTATAGTTTTCTCTTGGCTCCTTCAACATCCTGACCAACCCTTGTACTTTTCTATTTGGTCCTGCATGGTATGGTGTGCGCCCCCCAACCCCTTTGTGAATAACAAACTATCTTTTCAATGGCAATCATCTCCTGACCTGTTGGCTTTACTGTACATGCATAATAATAAAGCCCACATTTCAAAAAACCATACTAGGGACGCCTGGGTGGCTCCGTCGGTTAAGCGGCTGCCTTCAGCTCGGGTCATGATCCCAGCGTCCTGGGATAGAGTCCCACATCCGGCTCCTTGCTCGGCAGGGAGCCTGCTTCTCCCTCTGCCTCTGCCTGCCTCTCTGCCTGCCTGTGCTCGCTCTCTCTCTCTCTCTGACAAATAAATAAATAAAATCTTAAAAAAAAATAAAACACCATACTAATACCTATGGAAAAGGTCAATGCTAAAATAATCACAACAAAGAAAAGGTGGTTGAAGTCCTTGACAAGGACAGGCAGATGAAGAAGCAGATAAAGATTGCTTCCAATGAGGGCAAAATGTCCTGCTTTCTAGCCAGCCAGAAATGGTCTCTAGCCCTCGGACTGCCACTGTCCCAGACATCTTACTGTAAATGTAATGACAACAGTGACTAGGATGAATTTTAGTTCACCAAACTGAGATTCCCCAGGGTGGGAGGGGAAACAGCAGGAAAAGGAACAGAAAATTCCATGAAAACAGAAAACCATTGCTGGACTTGTCAAACACATGAATGATTCTGCACAAAATAATATTATATATGATCATAAATATGTGTTTTTGTTGTTCATACATTTAGTCATTTAAAATCAGGATTTTACCTTTGGCAATTTTAGTAAAGCTACAGACATTTGAATGTGGTTTTTCAGATTAATATATGAAATGATGTCAACAGAGAAATTGGTTGTAATGGTTGGTGATGGTGATATTTGGAAGGCAATACAAATTTACTAATCTTTTCTCTAGACTGAATCTACTTTAGTAGTTACATTTGATAGAATTGTGAAGGATGTATCTCGTTTCTTTTCACCTATGTATCTACTGTATAAACCATGTAAGTATTTATACCATTAGAATTTAAAATGTAATAAGATGCTGAGAGGCATGAACTATATAACATCATGAAATATTTTCCCCATGAAGGTAGAATATTTGATATTTAATGACATATCATTGTGTCTATGTGTGTATATATATTCAGCATAACATAATTTAAAGATATAGCAAATTGCACACTGAAGAATAAATAAGGTATTCTATCTTAGGCTTAAGATATCACACCTAGGCCTGGAGTTTGCAAAAGAGTCTGGTCATATCATTTATGGTGATTAGTGCATCACTTTATATGTGAAATCATTCCTCATATTTATTATGTCAATTTCTCATTCTCTTTGAATAGTCCAAATTTGTCTTTAAAAAATATTTAAATTTTCCAAATCTTCTTTTTCTTGATCTATGTTTTATAACCATACACAGAATTTTTAAAAATTTAGATTCAATTAATTGTGGCTCAGTTGGTTAAGCTTCTGTCTTGGGCTCAGGTCATGATCCCAGGGTCCTGGGATCAAGCCCTGGATCATCAGGCTCCCAGCTCAGCACGGAGGCTGCTTCTCTCTCTCCCTCTGCCTCTCCCTCTGCTTGTGCTCCCTTCCTCTCTCTCTCTCAAATAAATAAATAAAATATTAAAAAATAAATAAATTCAATTAACATAATAGTGTATTATTAGTTTCGGAGGTAGATTTCAGTGATTCATCAGTTGTATATAATACCCAGTGCTCATTACATCACATGCCCTCCTGAATGTGAATCACCCAGCTCCCCCATCCCCTAACCCTCTCCCCTCCAGCAACTCTCAGTCTGTTTTCTATGATTTAGAGCCTCTTATGGTTTGTCTCCCTCTCTGATTTTACCTTGTTTTATTTTTCTTTCCCTTCCCCTATGATCCTCTGTTTTGTTTCTTAAATTCCCCGAATCAGTGAGATCGTATAACTGTCTTTCTCTGTTGACTTATTTCACTTAGCACAATACTCTCTAGTTCTATCCACGTCATTGAAAATGGCAAGATTTCAATTTTTTGATGGCTGCATATTCCCCCTATACCACATCTTCTCTATCCATACATCTGTCGATGAACATTTAGGCTCTTTCCGTAGTTTGACTATTGTGGACATTGCTGCTATAAACGATGGTGTACCTGTGCCCCTTCAGATCAATATATTTGTGTCTTTGGGGTAAATCCCCAGTAGTGCAACTGCTGGGTCTTAGGGTAGCTCTATTTTAATGTTTTTGAGAAGCCTCCATCTGTTTTCCAGAGTGGCTGCACCAGCTTGCATTTCCGCCAACAGTGTAGGAGGGTTCTCCTTTCTCTACATCCTCTCCAACATCTCCCTTTCCTGACTTGTTAATTTCAGCCATTCTGACTGGAGTTTTATGCACTGTCCAAAATAGCTCTACAATTGTATATTCTCATAAACAATCTCATTGGAGTTTTATGCACTGTCCAAAATAGCTCTACAATTGTATATTCTCATAAACAATCTCATTGTTATTTTAATATGCATTTCTTTAATTAATTGCCAATATTCATTAATTCACTCAACTAATATTTACTCACCCATTATGTGGCAGGCTGTCATAGACACTAGAGATACAGCAATAAATAAAACTTGCAAAATTGGCTCTAGCCTTCTAGAGCTTACATTTCAGTAATATAAAAATATATTCATATTTATTACAAACAAATTCATAAATAGCACATTAGGTAATAAAGAGCCATGTGGAAAAGGCTTTATGCAGAAAAACAAATGTTTTCCACATACATACACATTTATGTATGTGGGCTTAATTTTAATTATGGTAGTCAGGCAAGGTTTCACTGAGAGGTGACAGTAAGCAAAAGACCAAAAGGAGGTGAAGGAGAGCCATGAAAATATCTAGAGGAAGAGGGTTGTAACCAGAGTGGGCAGCCAGCCCAAAGGCCCAGAGGCAGAAGTGTGGCTAACAGTGCTCAAAGAACAGCAAAAATGTAGTGTGGCTTCAAAGTAAGAGAGAAGACAGATAGGCAGCAAGAGTATCATGTAAGGCCTTGCAGACCACTGTAAAAACGTTGGGTTTTAGTCGGATGTGAAGTAATTGGAAGCTATAATTGTACAAAATGGCACAAAAGTGATGTTTTGTCAGAATTGGGGGGAATAAACTTCGCGTGGAAATCCTCAACAGAGGCCAAAAATCGTTTTTTTAAGTCTTCAAAGTTAAAGATTACTGATAAAACCAGTAGAAATTTGGGGCTGAAGCCTACTGTTTTCTTAGCTTGTCGCTCTAAGGACCAGTCGCTGTTACCGTGAGCAGAGATTCTACCCGGGGCACAATCAGCCAGGGAAGAATTCCCTGTTAGCCACCTTTCTGGGTAACAAACTGTACATTTAAGGCCTAAAGGTTTTGATTCAGGACGACGAAAACCCCTGATTAGGAAATCCAGAGTAGTCGTCCCAATAACAACGGGAGAAGCAGGCGCCGCGGTCGCTCTCAACGCTTCCCCAGGAGCAGAGAAAAAAGGGCCGCTCGAAGGTCCCCCCGTTCTTGAGGTGGACACAAAACCCTTTACAAAAGTCCTTTTGAGCTACAGGCTTCCGCGCCAGTGCCCTGGAAGAACCAGGATTTTCAAACGGGCCGCGTCGGAGGCGGGACACACGGCCAGCACTCCAGCACAGGGAGGGCCAGGGGCTGACCAGGCCGGCCGCCACCGGAGGGGCGTCGTCGGAGGGATGACGTAAAAGGCGTCGCGCCGAGAGTGACGTGACGCGTAGACCCAAGACGGGCTGCGCCTGTCATACCCGCGGCTTGCTGCGGAGGAGGAGCGGGCGCCATGGCGGTTTTGCTGGAGACAACTTTGGGCGACGTCGTCATCGATCTGTACACTGAGGAGCGGCCGCGAGGTGAGGCCCGGGCCCCGGTCCCGTCTGGCCGTGGCCCGGATCTCCTCTCCTCACTGTCTCTTCGCTGCCCGGTCCCCTTGACAGGGTTCGAGCTTCTGGGCTACTGGTGCCACGACAGGGCTATTTTATTAGCGGGCCGTGGTTCGAAGAAAAGTTTTTGTGAGGAGCAGCCTCTCTCCTGTATCTGGGGCGAGCCGAGCGGGTGGCGGTTGCTTGTGGCATTAAATGCCTGTGATGTGTGCTTGTGTGTGTGGGGAGGGGGGTGGAAATGCAGGCTGCATATACCATGCGCATAGCTTTTGTGGCTATTTACTGCGCTTTACTCGTGAGAGGAACACAACCTGTATTCTTTGGTGTGTAATCAGTAAGTCCTGATGGTGTTTGGAGCAGTGAGTGTGAGCATCCCGCCTGGATGGAGGAAGGGCTGTCCGGAGATGTGCACGGAGCCCTAGCAAACACTCGATCGTCTGCTGTGGGAGACTGAGCCAAGCTCTGGGATAAGCATCTTGTCCTTGACAGCCTAATTTTCTACTGGGAGAAATAGACCTAGGAGCCCCTTTAAGTGTTGTCTGTCCATTGTACGTGTTGTAGTTGAAGAATGTAAGTTGCTATGGAAACCAATGGAGGGAGTAATTCTTCCCCGTTGGAGGCGGGGAGAGGCAAAGCAAGCCAAGAAAGTAGAACACTTGAACTAGCTCTTTCAAAGATGAGTGGGAATGAGGGTGGTTTTTTCTGTTTGTTCGTTTTTTTGTTTTTTTTAATTTGCTTGGAATTTTCTGGAAACAGCAAGTAGTTTGGTATGGCTTGAAGGAATGATACATGAGGTGGAATGGCAAAGTATGAGTCTGGTTGTATAAGTTACGTTGGTTAGGTCAGATGTGAATAGTCTTGTGTGCCCTACTGATGCCTAGCATCTTTGAAGGTTTTAAAAGCAGGATAGAGGCATGGCAAATATATTCTAGAAAGATGGCAGGTAACAGTGTGGAGACGGTGTCAGAGCTGGGAGAAACTAGAGGCCAAAGAGATTAGTTACAATCAGGATCCTGTCCCCCTGGCATGCAGCCTATCAAAGAGGATGAAAGAGGACATACAGTGTTTTACTGCCATATTACACTCTGTCCCACACTGAGTTGTACCCCCCACCCCCAACACTACATGCTCAATTATACTTCCATGCCTTTCTCATACTGTTGCTTCTACTTCCATGTTTCTCTCTACTGTTGTCCTTTTGGCAAACTTCCTGCTTATCAAGCATGATTTCTTCTGTGAAGCTCTCCCTTGTCCCTGGGCAGAATTAGGTCTGTTTCTTATGCTCTGAGATCTTTTAAAACAGCATGTAACACATTTTGTTATATCATTTACCTGTTATCCTGGAATCGTTTGCAAATCTTGTCTCCCCTCAAGAATGTAAACTCCCAAGAGGGCAGGGACTATGCCTTCCTTCCTTGTCTTTCTATCCTAAGCACCTGGTGCAGTGCCTGCCACTTTGCACACGCTAAAGGCTCATTACATGATTGACTAATGTATATGAATATGTTTATTAGTTAGGATTCTCAGTGCAGAAACTCAAACTGGCTTAAACAAAGAAAATAATTGAGTGCCTCCTGTTACTGAGGTAAGCTTGGCTTTAAGAATGGTGGGATCCAGGGATTCAAAGGATATTACAGGAAATTGTATTTTTCATCTCTTGGTTTTCCTTTCCTTTGAATTCGTCTGATACTCTCTTCATGTGGGACAGCATCTGATAAATGAATGGGCCTCTTTCCCCAGAGTTGTGAGGAACTAAAGGGGAGGTAGGGTTATCCTACCTAGTTAACGCAGACAGAATAGACAAACAGTGATTCTTCAAAAATAGTTTGGAAGACTAAAAACATAAGCCCACCCCATTTGTATGTATTTGTAAGCCTGTGACTGGATATTTACTTACAAGTAGAACTACTTACCACTTTATAATAAATATATCCAGACTTAATTTTCTTCCTCTTTCCCTCCCTCTTTCCCTTCTATTTCTTTCCTTTTTTTACTTTTTATTATAGAAAACTTATATACAAAAGGAGAAAGAGTCATGAAAATGAGCCCTCCTGTGCCAATGACCAGTTAATAAACTTGTCAACACATAACCAATATTGTTTCATTTATACTGGATTTTCTTGTAATAAATCAATTACATGGGACTTATTTAATCTGTAGTTACTTCAGTTTGTATTTCTAAAAAGTGATCAAAAAAATAACCACAAGTGGCTCAGTTGGTTAAGCGACTGCCTTCAGCTCTTGGAATCGAGTCCTGCATCAATCAGGCTCCCCGCTCAGCCTCATCAGGCTCCCTCTGACCCTCTGCCTTCTCATGCTCTCTCTCACTCTCTTATTCTCTCTCTCTCTCAAATAAATAAATAAAATCTTTAAAAAAAAATAACCACAGGGGCGCCTGGGTGGCTCAGTGGGTTAAAGCCTCTGCCTTTCGCTCAGGTCATGATCCCAGGGTCCTGGAATCGAGCCCCGCATCGGGCTCTCTGCTCAGTGGGGAGCCTGCTTCCTCCTCTCTCTCTCTGCCTGCCTCTCTGCCTACTTGTGATCTCTTTCTCTGTCAAAGAAATAAATAAAATCTTAAAAAAAAACACCAAAAAACCCACAAATCATTATCACATCTGAAAAAAATTAGCAGTAATTTTTTGGTATCATTCATATTTCCCTTTTGTCTCATAAGTGTTTAAAAAATACTTGGTAATTTATGGATCCAAACAAGGTTCACATATTATATTGGCTGATATAACTCTTAAATATCTTTTGATCTATAGGACTACCCCTTGCCTTTTTTTTTTTTAAAGATTTTATTTATTTATTTGACAGAGATCACAGTAGACAGAGAGGCAGACAGAGAGAGAGAGAGGGAAGCAGGCTCCCTGCTGGGCAGAGAGCCCAATGCAGGACTCGATCCCAGGACCCTGAGATCATGACCCGAGCCGAAGGCAGCAGCTTAACCCACTGAGCCACCCAGGCGCCCCACCCCTTGCCTTTAAAAAAAAAAAAAAACAACCTGTTTGAGTTTAGTTGGCACATAATATTACATTAGTTTCGGGTGTAAGATAGTGATTCAATTTCTCTATACATTATGCCCTGGTTACCACTCCTTTTGCCTATTTTTAGAAACTTTATTTTTTAGAGCAATTTAAGGTTCATAGCAAAACTGAGGGGAAGATAGGAAAGGAATATTTCCTCGATTTCCCGTATACCCCCTATTGCCACGTATGTGCAGCCTCCCCCATTTTCAATATCCCCACCAGAGTGTACCTTTGTTGTATATTTGTACTATTTGTATTATGTAACACTATATACTTGTTATTACAGTGGTACATTTGATGAACCTATGCTGACATGTCATAACCCATAGTTTACATTGAGGTACACTCGAGGTGTTGTATGTTCTATGGGTTTGGACAAATATATAATGCATATATCCACCATTACAGTATCATACAGAAAAATCATGGTCTCCCTATTTATTTGCACATCTCTCCGCATCTCCTGGCAACCAGTGATCTTTTATTATATCCATAGATTTGTTTTTTCCAGAATGTTACATGAATGGAATCATACGGTATGTAGTCTTTATAGATTGATTTCTTTCAATTTGTAATATACATTTAAGATTCTTTCATGTCTTTTCATGGCTTGATAGCTCATTTCTTTTTTGTGGCAAATAATAATATTCCATTGTCTGGAATATTTTTATTCAAAATATTATTTATTCAGTCACCTGCTGAAGGACATCTTGGTTGTTTCCATATTTTGGCAATTGTGAACAAATCCGCTATAAACATGTGTGCAGGTTTTTATGTGAAAATATTTTCATCTTCTTTTTTTTTTTTAATTTTTATTTTTTATAAACAAATTTTTATCCCCAGGGGTACATGTCTGTGAATCTCCAGGTTTACACACTTCACAGCACTAACCATAGCACAT
>PISX010014807.1:0-51788 GCA_004024625.1 Mellivora capensis
ATCAAAGAAAAGAATAGCAGCAACTCTCTGAACAGAAAAGTGGCCTGTTTCTGGAAGGTAGGACATGTGGAGAAGTGAATCCGAGGTGATATTTGGAAAAAGAGACTGTGGGGTGAGGGAACCTCCATCACCAGGCTACTGGCAAGTGATAGAGCGGAGGAGCACAAAATTGGAACTTTTAGAAGTCTGCTCCACTGAGGGACATCCTTCTGGTGGCTAAGCAGGGGTGGGGTTGGGGAGGGTGGAACTCTCGCTGGGACAGTGTGGTCTCAGGACTCTCAGGGTCACAGGAAGACTGAGAGTGCCTGAGTGCAGCAGAGCTCCCAGATATTGGAGCAGGGAAGCTGCTGCAAAGATGGAACCCAGGAGTGGGCTTTCAGCTCAGGGTTGCCATAAACCATCATCTGTGGCACAGTCAGGTCATTGCTCTTCAAGCAAGGACTCAAAAAGTGGCAGAACTGGGGAGACTCCCCTTCCTTCCCAGGGAGAAGTGGTGTGGGAGCATACTGCAGGGATCTCCTGGGTTTGGAAACTCCAAACAGGGTCATATGCCAGAGATAGAAGTGCTTAGTCACAGGCCTGATGAGCTTGGAGTGTGGCCGGAGATCAGGGAGACGGGAGGGATTGACTGCTTCTCTCTGAGGGTGCACTGAGGAGAGGAGTCTCAAGTTCTCAGCTCCTGTGGAGCAGAGATTGGGAGGTTACCATCTTCATTCCTGTCCTCCAAAGCTGTATGGAAAGCATTCAGGCAACAAAAGCTCCCAAGAGCAAACCCGAGCAAATTATTTAGCCTGGCCCTTGGCAAGGGTGGTACAATTCCCTCTCGGGCAAAGACATTTGAGAATCACTGCAACAGACCCCTCCCCCAAAAGATCAACAAGAACATCCAGCCAAGACCAAGTTTACCGGTCAATGAGAACTGCAAAATGCCAGCACTAGGAGAATACAGCACAGGATTCATGGCTTTTTTCCCATTTTTTTCTTTTTTTGAATTTTTCTTCCTTCATTTTTCTATATATATAGAAAAACGATATATATATAGTCTTTAGAATATATATATATATATATATATATATATATATACATATAAATATATATAGTCTGTTATATGGTCTGTTAGAAGAAACTGCATCCCAAAATTATTTTTTTTGTTTTTAAAGATTTTATTTATTTATTTGAGAGAGAGGCAGTGAGAGAGCATGAGCGAGGAGAAGGTCAGAGGGAGAAGCAGACTCCCCATGGAGCTGGGAGCCTGATGCGGGACTCGATCCCGGGTCTCTGGGATCATGACCTGAGCCGAAGGCAGTCGTCCAACCAACTGAGCCACCCAGGCGTCCCCCAAAATTATTTTAAAGGCTATATATATATAGCTTTTAGGCTATATATATATATTTTTTTTTTTTTTTTTAAAGGCTATATATATATAGCCTTTTTTTTTTTAAGGCTATATATATATATAGCCTTTAAAATAATTTTGGGATGCCGTTTCTTCTAACAGATCAAAATACACCCAGAATTCAATGTATGACTCTGTTCTATTCACCAGCCTGATCACATTCTTTTTTTTTTTTTTTTTTTTTTCCTTTTCTCCCTGGTTTAAGGTCTCTTCTGATTTTCTAAGTGTATATTTCTCTGGGATCATTGTTACCCTTTTAGCATTTTGTTCTCTCATTCATCTACTCTTCCCTGGACAAAAAAAGAAAACTCACCTTAAAAAAGAGAACAAAAGGCATTACTGACTGCCAGAGACCTAATCAATATGGACATTAGTAAGATATCAGAACTAGAGTTCAGAATAAGGATTATAAAGATACTAGCTCACTTTCTGGATAAATAAAATCTAACCAGTCAAAATCAAAATGGCTATTAATGAGCTGCAATAAAAAATGGAGGCTCTTACTGCTAGGATAAATGAGGAAGAAGAGAGAATTACTGACATATAAAACCAAATGATGGAGAACAAAATATCTGAGAAAAAAAGAGATAAACAGTGTATGTACTAGATCACGAGGGGGGGATTCGAGATATAACTGATAAAGTGAAACAATATTAGAATAATCGCGATCCCAGAAGAAGAAGAGAGAGAGAGGAGAAAAAGGTATATTGGAGCAAATTATAATGAAGAAATTCTCTAATTTGGGGAAGGAAACAGGAATCAAAATCCAGAAGGCAGAGAGAACCCCCCTCAAAATCTATTAAAAATAGGCCAACACCCTGACATTTAGTAGTAAAATTTACAAATCACAGGGACAAATAGAAAATACTGAAAGTAGCTCAGGACAAGAAGTCTGTTGACCTTCAAGGGTAGAAACATTAGATTGGCAGCATACCAATCCATGGAGACCCAGCAGGCCAGAAAGGACTGGCATGATATATTCAGGGTGCTAAATGAGAAAATATGCAGCCAAGAATACTGTATCCAGCTGGGCTGTCAAAATAGAAGGAGTGATAAAAATTTTCCAGGACAAACAGAAACTAAAAGGATTTGCGATCACCACACCAGCCCTATGAGAAATAGTGAAAAGGGTCCTCTAAGCGAAGAGAGAGCCCAAAATAACAGACCAGAAAGGAACAGAGACAATATACAGTAACTGTCAACTTACAGGCAATATGATGACACTAAATTCATATCTTTCAATGGTTACCCTGAAAGTAAATGCACTAAATGCCCCAATGAGAAGACACAGGGTGTCAGATTGGAAAAAAAGCAAGATCCATCAATATGCTGTGTGCAAGAGACTCATTTTAGACCCAAAGACACCTCCAGATTTAAAGTGAGAAGGTGGAAAACCATTTATCATGCTAATGGATATCAAAAGAAAGTGGGGTTGGCAATCCTTATATCAGACAAATTAGATTTTAAACCAAAGACTATATGAGATGAGGAGGGATACTATATCATCTTAAAGGGTCTTTCAAACAAGAAGATCTAACAATTGTAAATATTTATGATCCTAACATGGGAGCAACCAATTATATATGCCAATTAATAACAAAATCAAAGAAACACATTGACAATAATACAATTATTGCAGAGGACTTTAACACCCCACTCACTGCAATGGACAGATCATCTAAGCAAAAGATCAACAAGGAAATAAGGGCTTTGAATGACATACTGGACCAGATGGACTGCACAGATATATTCAGAACATTCTGTCCCAAAGCAATAGAACACACATTCTTCCGGAGTACACATGGAACGTTCCCCAGAATACATCACATCCTGGGTCACAAATCATGTCTCAACTGATACCAAAAGATTTGTATTATTCCCTGCATATTTTCAGACCACAATACTTATGAAAGAAATTGAGGAAAACAGAAGGAAATGGAAAAACATTCCATGCTCATGGATTAGAAGGAGAAAATATTGTTAAAACGTCTATGCTACAGAGCAATCTATATATTCAATGCAATCCCTATCAAAATACCATCAACTTTTTTCAAAGAAATGGAAGAGATAATCCTAAACTTTGTATGGACCCAGAAAAGACCCTGAAGAGCCAGAGGAATGCTGAAAAAGAAAACCATAGCTGGTGGCATCACAATGCCAGTCTTCAAGCTCTATTCCAAAGCTATAATTATCAAGATAGTATGGTACTGGCACAAACCAGACACATGGATCAATGGACAGAATAAAGAACTCAAAAGTAGATCCTCAAGTCTATGGTCAACTAATCTTTGACAAAGCAGGAGAGAATATGCAATGGAAAAAAGACAGTCTCTTCAACAAATGGTGTTGGGAAAATTGGACAGCCACATGCAGAAGAATGAAACTGGACCATTTCCACATACCACACACAAAAATAGATTCTAAATGGATGAAAGACCTAAATGTGAGACAGGAATCCATCAAAATCCTTGAGCAGAACACAGGCAGCAACCTCTTCGATCTCAGCCACAGCAACTTCTTGCTAGACACATCTCCAAAGACAAGGGAAACAAAGGCAAAATGAAGTATTGGTTCTTCATCAAGATAAAAAGCTTTTCATAGAGAAGGAAACAGTCAACAAAACCAAAAGACACCTGACAGAATGGGAGAAGATATTTGCAACTGACATCTCAGATAAAAGGCTAGTGTCCAAAATCTATAAAGAACTTATCAAACTCAACACCCAAGGAACAAATAATCCAATCAAGAAATGGGCAGAAGACATGAACAGACATTTCTGCAAAGAAGACATCCAAATGGCCAACACACACCTGAAAAAGTGTTCCACATCACTTGGCATCAGGGAAACACAACTCAAAACCACAATGAGATACCACCTCACACCAGTCAGAATGGCTAAAATTAAGTCAGGTTGTTGGCAAAAACAGATGTTGGCAAGGATGCAGAGAAAGGGGAACCCTCCTACATGCTGGTGGGAATGCAAGCTGGTGCAACCACTCTGGAAAACAGTATGGAGGTTCCTTAAAAAGTTGAAAATAGAGCTACCCTACCACCTAGCAATTGTACTACTGGCTTTTTACCCTAACGGTACAAATGTAGTGATCCAAAGGGGCACCTGCACTCCAATGTTTATAGCAGCAATGTCCACAATAACCAAACTATGGAAAGAGCCCAGATGTTCTTTGACCGATGAATGGATAAAAAAGATGTGATATATATATATGAACTTTACACAGCCATCAAAAAAAAAAAAAAAAGAAAAGTAATCTTGCCATTTGCAACAACATGGATGGAACCATAGGATATTATGCTGAGCGAAATAAGTGAATCAGAGAAAGACAATTATCATATGGTATCAGAGATACACATCATTGAAGAAACAAGGCAGAGGATCATAAGGGAAGAGAGGGAAAAAATGAAACAAGGTGAAACTAGAGAAGGAGACAAAGCCTAAGAGATTAATAATCTTAGGAAACAAACTGAGGGTTGCTGGGGGCGGGGAATAGGGTGGCTGGGTGATGGAGGGTATGTGATGTAATAAGCACTGGGTATTACATAGGACTGATGAATCACATATCTCTATCTCTGAAAACAATAATACATTATATGTTAATTTTAAAAATTCCCCTTGAAATCCCCAATGGTAATAGGTTTCTATAGAAAGACCTCAAAGTTGTGGCTACTAGGTAGGCAAAGTCATTGGAGATACCCCAAATTCTGTGTAGTATTATTTTAAAAGAATTATATGATCCCTGGAACACAAAAAGATGCAAGATACCATCAGGTTCAACGTTCTTGAGAGTTACTCCAAAAGACATTTCCATACTTGAGGATTTCACTAAAGAGTACTTACAGAAAAAGACAGAAACTTATCTTATAAAACCAAATATATGCATAGTCCAATTCAGTTATTGACTCAGGTGGGAAGCACAGACTTCTCTGAGAAGTAGGGAAGACATAGGTAATGTATATAATTTGGACCAGAGGGATTTTGCATATAGGGCTATTTGATGAGAACATTTCCTCAACCTGGATATTCCCATCCTGGGTAAGAAATCATTTAGTGGACCTCTGGGCCTTTCTCTGCTCCTGTGTTCATTTTGCCTTTGGGCAGAAGAATAACTTGACTGTCAAATTTGGGGGGAAAACTGAGCATGCTCATCTCCTTGATAGTGAGTTGTCTGTACAGAGCATATATTTTGTCCTCGTCCTTCAGGGGCAGGCCCCCTTGAGGACATGGTTCTTAAGGCATCTTTGGCTAAATCTTGGCCAAATCTTGTCCTCTAATCCGGCCTCAGTCATCTGTCAGGTTCTCTGGCATCTATTTTACTGAGGTCATAAGAAACCTCAGTTAGCTGTCTTGTGTAATAGGAACCTGTTTTTCAGCCTTGAAATGATTTAGTGGATCTAGGATATGAAAATTAAAACCATATGATCAGTGTTTTTATGTTAAGAATTGGCATATCTAACTGAATGTTGGAAAGGATTTTGTTTATTAGAGCACAGCCTCATAAACCCAATCTAAAGTGTGTACCTGAGAAATGGATTTAGCCTTAATTTTCAGTTGAAATCTTCCTAAGTTTGTGTGTAGAATTGGAATCTCAACAGGTTCACTTTATCATAAGTTTACTTTAATTGTTGTCTAAGGACTCAGCAAACATTGAAGGAAAGCCTTGAAAACTTAAAATGTATACCTACATTGTTAAACTCTTAGGAAATAATATTTACTATTTTTTAAAACTTATGGAAGAACTAGGTTTTTTTAATTTTATAAACCAAATAAATCAAATGTTCATTTAAAAAATGCATAGTAATTTCTGACTCGTCTTTTCTGCACCAAAAATTGCCCTCAAAGATACCAAAAACTGTATCAACAACATACGTGGTCTTCTTGCTAGGTTGCTCGAAAGTCCCCTAGTCTCCAAGTCTCCTAGAGTACCAGCAGTCTAGAAAAACCCTAAGCCACACAGCAAAGATGCATTTGCAACACCTGCATATGACCCACTCAAAACCTGGACACCGGCTGGAAGAGCAGCAATTCACAGTGCCTGGTTACTTCCTGACTAGGGTAATAACTCAGGTTAAGATGCTGCTGAGAAATTCCCTGGGGTTAAATGCTAAGCCTGAGAACTTCGTTAGTGGGCCAGTAAAAGGGGTGAAGGGTAGGCACAAAGGGAAAAGTGTCCCAAGATGATGAAATGCCATTTACAAGGGACCCGAAAGCCATTCAGTAGGATTGTGAGATTGATGAGGGACAGAAGCAGGAAAATGTTTATCCTCTACCCGGAAGGCTGACCTAAGGTGCATACGGTGTTGATAAGCATCAAATATGTGCCCATTGCTTCAAATATGTGTCTCTTTAAGGGTCTCATGACTGCCTGTATATCTCACCTATAGTTAATATCAAACTGTATGTTAAGCATCAGAGGAATCTTGCAAAAGTAGTTTCACAAGTGGAATGTAAAAGAAATTCAAAGAAACTTTTGTAATCTGACATTCCCTGCATGCCCCCTTCCTTTCCATTACTAAGTATATAATCCACGAGCCTCACACAGCAAAAATCACAGCTCTTTCTGCCCATGGGTCCTGTCCCTGTGCTACTTAGCTAAACTTACTAAGTTGCAACAAAAAGGTCTCAAGAATCCTCTCTTAACTGCTGCCCTTGATGACCCTGCATCATTCTGGGGGAGACGGCAGTGCAGGGACAGCGAAAAAAAGAATCCAAGAGCTTCGGTACACCTTGGTAAGTCTTTACTCCCACCCCTACCCCCACCCCCATCTTTGGTTCTTTCTTGTTCTTTTTCAGAGATGTCCTGAACGGTATGACCCTTCAGAATGTGCCTTGTCTGAGTGCTCAGTTGAGACCCTCCTGCCTGTGGCTATACTACAGAGAAGACAGACGCCTGCCACCCGGCTGAACACTAGCACTTTGGTCATCATAATGGCCTGTTTTACCTGTTCTTTGAATACCTGTATTCTTCTTGGACACTGGACAGCCATATGGGTCATTAGGATGGCTGTGAATCCTAAGACTCCCATGTAAGGTTTCCTTCTCAGTAACCTGGTGAGAGCTCCTGATGAGCATAAAATCCAAGATAAATAGGACCACATGCTTCCAGAAAGGGACAGGCTGGAGCTGTTACCCAGTTGGGGCATTTACCCAACAGGAGACTGCTCCCTTGGGACTGGATCATGGAAAAAGCTCATGAGAAAGTTGCCTGGATTAAATAGGAGTCCCATACTTCTGTTTCTTCATGTCTCTCCTTTTACTTACCCATGGATGGGCTACTTGGTATTTTGGGTTGTGCTCTTAGATTAAAGGTACTTTTAGCTTAGATAGAGGATGCTCAGTGCAATATAAAAAGCTGCCCCTTCTCAACGAAGGCCAGGACCGCCACCTCATCCATTAGTACTACATCTAGAGGCTTACAAAGGATATTATACTCGGTCACCAAATATATTGACTCCCTCAAAATCCCAAGAGGCAGTCTCCATCTTGGTGGCATTTCAGTCCATCTACTGGCACCTACTGTAGCCGAGTGGGGAAAGTAAAGGGAG
Source organism: Mellivora capensis (assembly GCA_004024625.1). Lineage (NCBI taxonomy): Eukaryota > Metazoa > Chordata > Mammalia > Carnivora > Mustelidae > Mellivora > Mellivora capensis. Next base: position 7,955 of record PISX010014807.1, read on the forward strand.
GACAACACCCCTTGTCAAGTAGTACAAGGGTGTCAGAGCAGTCAGGAAGATGGATGCCTCTTGCTGCTCTGAACCCCAAGAACCTTCAGCTTCCTGATGGGATGCCATTCGGAAGTCAAGGGGGACTCTGGTAATGGACTCTTGGTTAATATATTTTCCTCATTTTCTTGGATTTAACTATGGGATCAGCTTCCTCAGTCCAAAGGATTCCCTCTTGGGCTGTCTCCTAACATACTGGAGTCAGTTTGGATTTTTTAAAAAAGAGCCAAACCCTACTTCCTGCCCCAGATAATAAACATTCCACCCCCTAGTGAACAACTGTCAATAAAAGATAGAAACCCATTCCCCAGGATGGGCAGCTCTCTCTTTAGCCTGACTGCTCTCAGATCTCTAAGAGTGTACTTTTCGCTTTAATCAACTTTCCCGCTTCTGTTACTCATGCGCTTTGCTGCATGTCTGTCCTTGAATTCCTTCTCATGACAAGACCGAGAACCTTTGGCCTCTCCTTTGGGTCCGGCTGGGTCAAGGCCCCAGTCCCTGTGGTCTCCCCAGTTAACCTGGCAACATCTTGGGGGAGACCATGAAGGTATAAGGTAGTAGCAGTTGGAATGACCTCTTCATCCGTGAGTCTCCCTCCAACTCTCTCCTTCCTTGTGCTGGAGAGTTGCTTATTCACTTCCCTTCTGTTCTACTCTCTCTTTCTGATCTACCTGGGAAAAGGCCTGAAAAGGAAACAAAAATCGCTGGTTCGGCAGATTAAATGCAATCTCAGTGCAGGGGAGACTTCTGTCTCCCAAGGAAACTCGTGTTGACTGACAGGAACGATGGGCAGGGGTTCCTCTTTCTTCTGTCTGGGCTTTTATCTGCCTCTAGCCTTGCTGGGGGCCCCTCACCTCTTTGCTTCCACCTCCCCCTCCTCCTGTTTCTGCACTAGCTTGGGTGGGGCTGACAGAGCCTGGTCCTGCACCATCCTCCATGCCTCTGACGCCATTGGCTCCTGCTCCTCCACTCCTCATTGTCAAGGAGAGAAGAGCACCCCAAGCTGTCGGGCCACCTCCTTTTGAGGTCCACACTGAAGGGTCTCCCAACTCAACGTGAAGGGGCCCAAGGGTTCCCTTGGACTTGAACCACCGCTTCAAATTTTCCCACAGGTGCCTCAAGTAACATTGACAGTGGGGAACACATCGATTGACTTTTAGTGGGTACAAAGGCAATATATTCTGTATTAAAGCTAATTCTAGTTTGTTAGTTTAAGATAGACATATCTTCAGAGTTACCTTTTACCTGGGAGGTCAATTAAGTTTATGCTATCTTTGCTGCAATTTGTCAACAAAAGGTGGCTTCAAATGATGGTTAATTTTGTCTGTCTCATAAGAGTTTTTATGGGTCATTGTTAGGAATGAGCAGGTTAGGTAAATAAAAAGTTTTATAGGTAAAACTTTTAAACAACTTTCAAAATTTTTGGTAGCCTGAAACTTAGAAGTTTTGTCAAGTCAAATGATAAACTGGATTGAATTCATTAGCTATCTAAGTCTTCCAAATAAGAGAAAGATTAGTGATAGAGGTTTGTGCTTTTGGCTTCTTATTGTGGAGAAACTGAGGTGGTACTTGAGTCTGTTGGTAAACATGCTTTATGCTTCACTGAAAGACTGTACTATGGGAAATGATATGTTTTTAGAAATTATGAAATGTATTCATAAATTTGCCAATCGAAACAATTCTGGTGTAACAGACAGTTCGCAAATTTTTTTTTTTTACTTAAAAATTTTAGTTATTTGACAGAGAGAGACAATGAGATAGGGAACGCAGCAGGGGGTAGTGAGAGAGAGAAAAGCAGGCTTCCCACCAAGCAGGGCTCGATCACAGGACCCTGGGATCAGGTCCTGAGCCAAAGCCAGATGTTTAACGACTGAGCCACCCAGGCATCCCAGTTCACAATTGTTTACTGATGTAAAGAACAAAGACAAAAGGAAATGTAAAATTAGATTTCCTTCTTAACTTGCATCCCACTGACAAATACTGGAGTATGACAGTCCTCCAGGAACTCCCAACTGTCTTGTGTTAATGCTTTGCTTGACAATAGCTAGACCTTCAGGATCCTATAAGTCTTCTTTAACATATGAAAAACCTTTCGGGATCTTCCCATTGTCTTTACCTTTCCCATCTCCAAAGTATATAGTCAGTTGCTCTTCACAATCCCAGTGCAGCCCTTTCTACCCACAGGTCCTGTCCCGGAGCTATAACAAAAAACACCTGTTTGCACCAAAAACGTCTCAGGAATTCTTTCTTGGCTGTTGGCTCTGAACCTCAGCATTTCCACATCATTTTGGCATCACAGCGTGAGGCCTGAGAGTTCTCATCTGGACTTTGAAGCCTTGGTGCAAATTTGGTGAGTAATTCCTCTTCTCTTCCTTTATTTTCATCCCAGGGGCTTTTCAAGGAGTATGGTCTCACTGAAACACTTTCATGCAAATTGCTCAGACTGCAATCCACTAGCCCGTGGCTACTCTATGGGGAGGAACAGAGGCCTTTTGGCTGGAAGTTAGTACCATGGCTGGAATGGTAAAAAGCCCAGAAACTTGATGCCCTCTCTTTTTTCCTGTCCTTATACAAAGTTGTCTGTTTGGGGCATGGAACAGCCACCTAAGTCACTGGGACGACTGCTGGTCCTAGGACACCTGTGTGAGGTTTCCTCTGCGTTGGTCTAATGTGATCCCCTCCACACTTCTAGTCTAGCCACTTCTGGCCACAAAAACTTCACCTGGAGCCAGCCAAAACTAGTACCCGAATGAATTAAAATCTAACTGGCGATCACTTCCTAGAGAAGTTGGCTATAAGAACTGCGTATATTGGAATGTTGCTTAAACCATTATGGAGTTCTGTCTTTCGTGTTTTCCACCAATGTCCCCTACTGACTACTTAAATTACAAAATTGGGTAGTTTCCCCTTGTGAAACTTAACTGATGGTTTTAGTAGGTTAAAAACGGAGCGTTCTTCATGGCCTTCAGGGCACAGCCTTCCCAGCAAGGCAAGGCAAGGTGTGACACAATATTTCAGTACATTCACCAGCACCCATTTGTAGCTTAGGATGCAATGGGGAAGGGTGGGGGTGGGGACCGCTGGCATCCCTCCTGCAGGGCCTTTACAGTGGGACAGTGGTCAACAGTGATTTCATCTGAGGGACTCCTCCGGTCCCTTTTGATGCCTGGGACTTCTGACATATGCTGTGTGCGATGCCACCTGAGAGTCTAGGGAGGATTTTTGGTAACGTACTATCTCTCTACTTCAGTTCCCAAGGACTCTCCCTTGGAATGCCTTTTAACCTACTGGAAACAATTCAGATTTTAATATTTGAGAAAGGACTGATCTCCTGTGTAGGTTAGATCTCTTCTGCAGGAAACTGGGCAAATGGACCAGGCTGCTAATCTCCCTCTTGACATACTGGATGATAATTATTTAAATAGGCCTCCTCCAAATAAATCCAGGTTCCCGGAGGAAACACAGGCCGTCCCCAGTGAAGGGGACGCTGACTTTCTCTCTTTCACCATTCCTTCTAGTAGACCCATGATGTGGGGGCTTCTCCCTCATTCATTTCCCAGGTTAGTGGTTATCAGTGGAATGAACCATCTCTGATTAGTCTACCTCAGGACGGGGATTTTGAGGGATATTCCCGAGCAGCTGCTGAAACTCCTTTTGTTTGGGGGGACGTTCCCAGTCTTCTCCAGCCTGACATGGACTGCCTGTTTTTTCATCTGTCCAACCTGATGAACTCTAGGACTGGGAGGACCCCTTTCTCTGCTCTCTTGGCTTTTATCCACCTCCAGCCTTCCTGGAGGCATCTCGCCTCCTCTGCCTTCCCCTCCCTTTCCTCCTGGTTCTGCCCCACCTTGGGAGCAGCCTACACAACTGGCTCCTTTACCATCTGGGTGCCTCCAGCATCACAGATTCCTCTTCCTCTCCTCACTGTCAAGGAGTCCAGAGTGCCCCACTGTGCTTACACCACCCACTTGAGATTTCCCCAGCAGTACCCCAGGCAAAAATTGACAATGGGGAAACACATGGACTAACTTTCACAGTGAATTCGGGTGGACCATAATTCAATATTTAAACTAATTGAAATTTGTTGGTTTAATTAAAATAGACACGTCTTTAGAGTTATCAGCATTAAATTTGAAATTTCTGTTCCACCAGGGATTCCTGAAGGTCAAAGAATCTTGTGTTATCTCTTTTGCACTCTGTTAGCAAAAAGATGACTTAAAATGATGCTGGATTTTGTATGTCTCAAAGTTTTCATGGGTAATTGTTGAGACAACTTTCAAAGTCTTTGGTAACCTGAAACTTCAAAGTTTTGCTCAGATGATAAATTGGGATTCAATTTGTTGGACATCTAGGTCATTCCCAAATAGGATAAAGTGCTGAAGCATTGATTACTGAACATAGGTTTGCACTTTTGGTTTCTTATTGCAGAAACTAAGAATATTTGGGTCTGTTGGAAAACATGCTTTGTGCTTATAGATTCATAAGTTTGCCATCTAAGAAGTCTGGTATAACAGTTCACAATTGGTTACTACTTAGTTTTCACTAGAGACTAGGGTTTCTAAGAGTTAAAATTCTGCTACATGTAATTAAGACTGATGGAAATAAGGGAAGCAACTCTGAATGAAAAAGTTATAGGTTTATGAAGGGAAACCTTTGGATAGGAATTTTATATGTGATCAGGATTAAGGCTGAAATGAATGGATTTTAAAAGTACCCTAGTATAAGATTGAAATTCCGCTTTTCCCTCTGCTAAAAAATTTTTTTCTTAAACTGCTGGTCTGCCCTTAATAAAAAAATATGAACAAAGTTTTTTAAATTCTTTTTTGTCTGCCCAGAAAACCAAAGTTTCTATGTTTTTTCTTTATCAGGTCTTTGATTACTTAAATCTCACTGTTTAAGGAGTTAAATTTTGCTAACAACTGCATAACCCTACATATTTGCCTTTGGAATCTCTTATCACCTTGGTTAAATAAATAATTAAGTTTTAAATTTTGTAATTATCTGAAATCCTATTTAGGCATGTGCTTTATAATCTTCTGAAGTTTTTAAGCAAATTTCTCCAGCTTTAAATTGTAAATGTAAATTTAATTTTTGACCAGTTAGGTTTATTTATTTGGTATGTTGAGTTACTCTAGAAGACCTATCAAACAAATAATAGTAAAACTTAGGTTGTATTGCCTGGGTAAATGCTGTAACTGTTCAAATATATACATATATATACAAAATTCCTGAAATTTTAATATGTTTTGGCAATAAGGTTTTTACTTAACGTTAATGACCAGATTTCCTCGCCAGCTACATTGCAACCTTTCATCAGATCTTTAACAGTGCCCATTTTCGAGTCTTTTGTTATTTATATTTATTCTCTTCCAAAACATGTTTCATCTTCAATGAGATTCATAAATAGGGCTTTTTGACAAATACAGGTTTTTTGATATCTTTAAAATCATAAAACTAAAATTGGTAAAAATTTCCAGAACTAAAAGTTGCATTCAAACTAAAGAATTAGTAACCTAGGACTAAATAAATTAAGGAAGAGGACCATGATTTTTATGACTCTTGTTTGAAACATTGCTGGTTCTCTAATGTTTGCTCTTCTAGATTAAGGGAATTTTAAGATATCTCATGACTGATAGAAATGTGATAAAATATTCATTTGTAAACAAATTAAAGACTTTACATTTTCTTTTTTAAAATTTTTTAAAAGATTTTATTTGACAGAGATCACAAGTAGGCAGAGAGGCAGGCAGAGGGTGGGGTGGGGAGCAGGCTCCTTGCTGAGCAGAGAGCCCAATGTGGGGCTCGATCCCAGGACCCTGGGGGTCATGACCCGAGCCGAAGGCAGAGGCCTTAACCCGCTGAGCCACCCAGGTGCCCATATCTTTTCTCTTTACCTGAACCCTGTGAAATTCAGAAACTCTGAGTGTATGGTCTTTCATGACAATCATGGTTATTGGCATAAGTTCAATAAGACTCTGTTCTACTTGTAACAGGACACCATTGTAAATACGGGTATTTTACCAAGGCTTTGCTGGTAAAGCCATGACACTGGAATGTCATATTTGAGAGACATGCATAGACTCAGATATGACCATGCAGCTTTAAGGAACTAAGGTTGAGGGACACCTGGGTGGCTTAGTCATTGAGTATCTGCCTTCAGCTTGGGTCATGATTGCAGGACCCTGGGATAGAGCCCCCATGTTGGGCTCTCTGCTCCGTGGGAAGCCTGCTTCTCCCTCTCCCACTCCCCCTGCTTATGTTCCCTCTCTCACTTTCTCTCTGTCAAATAAATAAATAATTTTTTAAAAAAGGAACTAAGGTTGACTTTATGAAACATGAAGCCAATAAAGCCCCTTGGAAATATCAGCCTGGTAGCTTGCTTATAGAGTTCCTGGCAGCCTTACCAGGTGAGTGAAGAATGTCACTTCCTGGCAGGTGCAGGAACCTCAAGCTATTTTGGGGAACCTTGAGAAGAGGAATTTGCCCAAATCTACAGGTATTGCAGGCATGTCTGATGGCAAACACTTGGCTTGGCTTCTGGCCTAAAGAAGCCACTAAAAGTTCAATCAAGATTCCTTAAAAAAAAGTTCTAGCAAAGCCACCCCAGGGCAAATAATACATTATATGTTAATTTAAAAAAAAAAAGGGTTCTAGCAAAGCAAATTTTAAAAGATCTATATGATCAATCACTGTTCTTGATGAGCTTATGTAAATAATTAGGCCAAGTTTGTTAAGATTGGACTTGTTTTGCAACTGAATTAGTTTTGATTTGGCTATCTCTGGAAATGAAGGTAATTAGAGAGAAATTATGTTTCTTTTTTTTTTTTTTTTAAGATTTTTATTTATTTATTTGAGAGAGAGAAAACATGAGCAGCAAGGAAGGGCAAAGGGAGAGGATGATGGGACACAATCCCAGGACCCTGGGATCATGACCTGAGCCATAGGCAGATGCTTAACCAACTAAGGCACCCAGGCACCCTGAGAAATTATGTTTCAAAAACACATTTTTGTAGAATTAAATTTTAACTAGGCTAGATCCTGAGTTCTTCTGGTTTCCTCAAATATCTGGCTATGGCTCTCTAAGTAAGGTTTCCAATCTTCTTCCATTTTCTTGTCTCAGTCATTAGAAACTAAAACTGCCCTTTTCCCCAAAACATTAAAAACTGATGCTGGACAACTTGAGATAAACTTCAGAGAAATAGCACATCTATAGACAATCTTTTTTTTGCTTCTTATTCTGTAAGGATAATAACAAGACCTTTGGGCATATGATTATGTGAACAACTGGAAAATGAGATGTATTCCCCCAACAATTGTATATGAAAAGCCTTTTCTCACTGTAGACCTATCAATAGATAAAGACTACAGTGCTTTATTAAATTATTCACTCTAGTCTGGTGTAATTCATGAGTTACTTAACAAGTATACTGATCATGTGCTCCCAACATCTGATAACTATAAATGTCCACCTCATGTAAGTGCTGGAGACATGGTTTATTTAAACGATTGGAAGTCAAATACAGCAGGATACTTAAATCCAAAATGCAAAGGTCCATATTGGGTCATATTATGTACTCCTAACTGCAGTAAAATTAGAGGGACACTCTTCTGGGCTCATGTATCTAGAATAAAACCTGTAACTTCTTCACAGGAAACCCATGAGCAAATTAATGTGCATTCTAATTCCTGTGAACCTGTAGAAGATCTCAAACTCCTCTTCAAACGACAATGAAGGTTGTATATTTTCTTTTTGTTTTCTATTCATCTAGCTCAGCTCGTAATTCCTTTCCACAATGGGCACAACATTATGCTAAACTACAAAATCAAACAACTTGTGGAGTTCCGTCAAGTACATCTAGGTTACCCTGGTGGGTTTCCCCTATACAAGGCACCGATTGGCACTCTCTGTATAATTACATTTCAGAAATAATACATAATGATATCCTGTTTCGTGACCAATCCATCACTAATCAGAATGTTTTTTCCTGGCCCATGGTCAATAGGACATGCCATCTACCAGGACATAACCGGACCTTTTCATATCCTCAAACTATTAAAATATTAACTGAATTTACAAACCCACAAATTGATGCCTACCAACGAGTGCCTAAATTACAAACCCCTCCTCATCGCTATACTGAGGATGGCATGTATCAGATTTGGGATGCATATTTATGGCTCACAGCCACCACTGCACAGCTCATTCAAAAGGCAGTTTTATGCTGGGAACAAAGAAATCATACATATGATACCTGGGAAAATAGCACACGCCATTTAGGATGGCTATCATTAGAAGTATGTTCTCAAAACATTGTACTCCAGGCTACTGACTGGTTTGCTACTGATTGGAGAAGGCGACCTGGAATCAGATGGCTAGCTCCAAATGGAACCCACTGGTTATGTGGGACTAATCTATGGCCCTGGCTTCCTCCAGGATGGATAGGTCGTTGTACCTTAGGTTTTGCCTGGATTCACGGGTGCGTTCCCTAAGCTATCAGTACTCCAGCCAATCTTCCCAATTTAAAATAAAGATGGACATGATCTACTTTTCATTGGTATGATCGTTTGGGATCCATTTTTCCTCCACCTGTAGTATTAGAAAGTAATTTGGCATAAGGAGGTACCTAATAAATACCCAAATTGGCACTTCAGATGATCTCTCTTTTCTTTAGTGATGGGTTAAGCTCCTGGACTGGAGAAAGATTTTGGTCAACTATCAAAGGTCTTTTATTCAGGCTTCTCTTTCTCATAATAATAACAACCTTATTTTATTATCTTTTCCAATGTCTCCCTGCCTGGTGCTGAGACTCCTTCATTGCCATAACTTCAAGTCAACCAATGGTCCTTCTAACTCAAGGAGATTAATATATGTTACCCACCTTGGATTGCCTGCCTCTGCCTTTGGTAACTCTTTCTCTCTCTATATATAGATATATATCCCCAACTGACCAATGTTCACCCATAGGTAGGGACATCTCTACACCCCTATTCAGCAGGAAGAAGTTACAGAAGATGAGACCTTCTGCCCTCAACAGCCTTAAAGATTTAAGGGTCAGAACTGTTCAGTGGGGAATGATGTAGAGAACAAAGGCAAAAGGAAATGTAGATAAAATGTGATTTCCTTCTAACCTGCAGCCCACTGACAAATATTTGAGATTGGCATAGTAGGACATTCCTCCAAGAACTCTCAACTGTTTTAATGTTACTACCTTGCCAGAAGGAAAAGCAACCTTAACATACAACAGGTAGGCCTCCAGGATCCTGTAAGTTTTCTAAGCTTTTTGGAAACTTCCCATTGTCCTTACCTCCCCCATCTACAAAGTATATACTCAGTTGCTCCTCACAATCCCAGTGCAGCCCTTTCTGCCCACAGGGCCTGTCCTGGTGCTATAATAAAAACCACCTGTTTGCACCAAAAATGTCTCGAGAATTCTTTCTTGGCTATTGGCTCTGACCCATTTCCACATCAGTTACTACTTAATTTTCACTGGACACTAAAGTTTCTTAAGTTAAAATCCTGCTACATTGTAATTAAGAGTGATGGAAATGATAAGGAAAGAAACTCTGTATGTAGCAAAGTAGGAAATGTGTAAGGAGGGTATAAGAAATGATAATACATTTCGTTGAGGGGGGAAAAAAGTAACTGGGCCCTAAAATCAGACTGGCTATTTAGAGAGAAAAGGCTTAGGTCAAAAATCTGAAAAAGAGAGTTGCATATAAGGTTTGTGAAGGGAAATCTTTGGAAAGAATTTTGTATGTGGCCAGGAGTAAAACTGAAAGAGATGGATTTTAAAAGTATACTGGTGTAAGATTAAAATTCTGCTTTTCTGTTAAAAAGACAGTTTTTTGGGGGGGTGGCGGAGATTGATTATTGGTCTGCTCTTGATAAGAAATTGTAAACAAAGTTTTTTCTTATCTGCCCAGAAAACCAAAGCTTCTATGTTTTGTCTTTATCAGGTCTTTGATTACTTAAGAAAGTTAAAATTTCTCAATATTGAAGGAGCTAAGTTTTGTGAACAACTGTAAAACCTTCTGTAGAATCTCTTATTGCCACCACAGTTAATTAAATATTGAGCTTTTTAAAAAATTTTTTAAAAAATTTATTTATTTGTCAGAGAGAGAGGGAGAGAGAGAGCGAACACAGGCAGACAGAGTGGCAGGCAGAGGCAGAGGGAGAAGCAGGCTCCCTGCCGAGCAAGGAGCCCGATGTGGGACTCGATCCCAGGACGCTGGAATCATGACCTGAGCCAAAGGCAGCTGCTTAACCAACTGAGCCACCCAGGCGTCCCTAAATATTGAGTTTTTTAACACTGATCTGTGATCCTATATAGGCATGTGTTTTGAAACTTCCCAAGATTTGAATTCTAAATGAAGTCTTTTCAACTAATTAGGCTTGTTTATTTGGTATGTTAAGTTATTTGGGAAGCATTGCCAAACAAATGATGATAAATCTGAAGTTATGTTATTTGGATAAATGCTATAATTGTTCTAGAACCTACATGAAATTTCTAGTTTTAAATATTTTCTGGTATAAGGTCATCATTTGACATTCTAATTATTAAAATGCTATGTGTCACAGAAATAAGTGGATTTCCTTGTTAACTGCATTATCACAAACTTTCATCAGATCTTTAACCATGTCCAATTTTTAGTATTTTATCATTTATAGGTATCATTCTGATGCTCTTCCAGAATGAGTTTTGTCTTCAAGGTGATTTATGAAAAGGGCTTTCTAACAAACAGGTTTTTCATATCCTTAAGATCATAAAATTAAAGTAGATAAGAATTTCCAGAACTAATGGGAAAGCTGCATTGAAGCATAACAAGAATTAGTAACATGGGACTGAATGAATTGAGGAAGATTATCATTTTTTTATGACTCTTGTTTGGAACATTGTTCTCTAATATTTGCTTTTCTAGATTTAAGGACATTTTTTCTCTTAAGATGTCTATAACTTACAAAACTATGATAATATATTCCTTTGGGAACAAACTGAAAGATTTAACTTTTCTCCTTACCCGAACCCTTTGAAATTCAGAAACGCTCAGTGGGTATTCTTTCTTTCATAGTAATATAATTATTTGCATAAATTCAATGAAACTCTGTTCTCCTTATAATAGGACACCATTGGAAACACTGGTTACATTACCAAAGCTTTAACTAGCATGTCATATCTGAGAGAGACATGCACAGACTCGTGACCAGACAGCCTTATGAAACTCAGATTGACTTTATGGAGCCAATAGAGCCCTTTGGAAATATCATCCTGAAAATTTGCTTACAGAGTTCTGAGCAGCCTTACCTGGTGAATAAAGAAGGTCACTTCCTGGCAGGTGCAGGAACTTCAGGATATGTTGAAGACCTTGAGAAGAGAGAAATTCACCCAAATATATAGGTATTTCAGGCAAAGTCTGATGGCAAGTGTTTGGTTTGGCTCTGGCCTCAAGAGGCTATTAAAAGGTCAACCTAGAGATTCCTTATAAAAAGTTCTAGGAAAAACAAAAAACAAAAAACAAGCAAACAGGGGGGAGTCCAAGATGACAGAGGAATAAGAGACCTTAATTTCTTCTGGTCCAAGGAATTCAGCTAGATAGCCATCAAATGATTCAGAACACTTACAAACTCAAAAGGAGATCAAAGAGAAGAACAGCAGCAACTCTATGAACAGAAAAGCAACCACTTTCTGGAAGGTAAGACAGTGGAAAAGTGAATCCGAGGCGATACACAGTAAGATAGACCGCGGGCAGGGGGGAAGGAGCCTCCGTCAGGCGGCTACTGGCAAGTGACGGAGCAGTGGAGCACAAAATTGGAACTTTTAGAAGTCTGCTCCACTGAGGGACGTCCTTCTGGTGGCTAAGCAGGGGTTGGACCCTTGTTGGGACAGTGTGGTCTCAGGACCCTCAGGGTCACAGAAAGATCTGGGGTGTCTGAGTGTGGCAGAGAACCCAGGTATCAGAGCAGGGAGGCCGCTGCAAAGATGGAGCCTAGCAGTGGGCTCTCAGCTCAGGGTTGCCATAAACTGTGATCTGCAGCACAGTCAGGCCATTGCTCTTAAAGCAGGGGCCCCCAAAGCAGCAGAACTGGGGAGACTCCCCTTCATCCCTCAGGAAGAGTAGCCTGGGAACATGCAACAGGAATCTGCTGGGTTTGGAGACTCCAAGTGGGGCTGTGTGCTAGAGACAGAAGCACTCAGTCACAGGCTGGGTGTGCAAAGAGTGCAGCTGGAGACCAGGGAGGCAGGGGGGATTGACTGCTTTTCTCTGAGGGTGCACTGAGGAGTGGAGCCCTGAGCTCTCAGCTCCTCCAGGGCCGGAGACTGGGGGGCCGCCATTTTTGTTCTCATCTTCCAAAGCTGTACGGAAAGCATTCAGGGAACAAAAGCTCTTGAGAGTGAACCTGAGCAGATTACTTAACCTAGTCACTGGCAAGGGTGGTGCGATTCTGACTCAGGCAAAGACATTTGAGAATCACGGCAACAGGCCCCTCCCCTAGAAGATCAGCAAGAACATCCAGCCAAGACCAAATTTTCTGATCAATGAGAACTGCAAAACTCCAGCACTAGGGGAATACAGCACATAGAATTCATGGCTTTTCTCCATGATTCTTTAGTCTTTCAACTTTAATTTTAAAAATTTTCTTTTTTTCAAAATTTTTTCTTCTTTCCTTTTTCAACCAACTTCTTATCAATTCCTTTTTAAAAATATTTCTTCATTTTAATTTTTACAGTCATATTCTATCCCTTCATTGTATTTAATCTTAAGTTTGTATATATATGTTTTTCTTTCTTTAAAGTTTTTTTTCTGTTTCTTCTAACAGACCAAAATACACCCAAAATCTAGTGTATGGCTCTGTTTTAATCATCTGCCAGATCATATGCTCTTTTTTTTCTTCCCCTCTTCCTTTTTGTGTTTTTTGTTTTGTTTTGTTAAAGACTTTTAAAATTTCATCATTACAGTTACATTCTATCCTCTCAATGTATTTAATTTTATTTTTGTATATATAAATTTTTCTTTCTTCACAATTTTGAGATGTGGTTTCCTTTAACAAACTGACCAAATACACAAACAGGAAATAGTGTACTGCTCTATTCTGTTCACCTGTCTGTTAATATCCCTTCCTTTTTTGTTGTTTTCTCTTTTGTTTTTTCTTGTTTTTAATTTCTATTTTTACAGTTACAGTCTGTCCTTTCATTGTATTTAATTTTATTTTTGTACATATACAAGTTTTTCTTTCTTTACACTTTTGGGAACTAGTTTTCTAAAAAACAGACCAAAATACACACAGAATCTAGCATATTGCTCTATTCTACACACAGTTATCTAATTATCTCCCCCCAACCCCCACCTCACCTCACCTCCCAGTTTCAGGTCTCTTCTGATTTCTTTAGTGTATATTTCTCTGGGGTTGTTGTTACCCTTTTAGCATTTTGTCTTCTTACTCATCTATTCTTCTCTGGACAAAATGAGAAAAACTCACCTCAAAAAAGAGAACGAGAGGCAGTACTGAGTGTCAGGGACCTAATCAATATGGACATTAGTAAGATGTCAGAACTAGAGTTCAGAATAAGGATTATAAAGATACTATATGGGCTTGAAAAAAGTATAGAAGACACTAGAGAATCCCTCTCTGGAGAAATAAGATCTAACCATGTTGAAATAAAAAAGGTTATTAATGAGGTGCAATAAAAAATGGAGGCTCTAACAACAGGATAAAGGAGGCAGAAGAGAGAATTTGTGACATATAAGACCAAATGATGGAGAACAAAAGAGCTGACAAAAAGAGAGATAAACAGCTACTGGATCACGAAGGGAGAATTCAAGAGACAAGTGATACCATTAAGCAAAACAATATTAGAATAATTGGGATCCCAGAGGAAGAAGAGAGAGAGAGGGGCAGAAGGTATATTGGAGCAAATTATAGTGAAGAACTTACCTAATTTGGGGAAGGAAACAGGCATCAAAATCCAGGAAGCACAGAGAATTCTCCTCAAAATCCATAAAAAAATAGGTCAACACCCTGACATTTAGTAGTAAAATTTACAAATCTCAGGGACAAAGAGAAAATCCTGAAAGTGGCTCAGGGCAAGAGGTCTGTGACCTACAAGGGTAGAAACATTAGACTGGCAGCAGGCCAAGGAGGACTGGCATGATATATTCAGCATGCTAAATGAGAAAATATGCAGCCAAGAATACTTTATCCAGCAGGGCTGTCAAAATAGAAGGAGTGATAAAAAGCTTCCAGGACAAACAGAAACTGAAAGGATTTGTGATCACCAAAACCAGCCTTATGAGAAATAGTGAAAGGGGTCCTATAAACAAAGAGAAAGCCCAAAAGTAACACAGACCAGAAAGGAACAATGATAATATATAGTAACAGTCACCTTATAGGCAATATGATTGCACTAAATTCATAGTTTACCTGAATGCAATAGTTACCCTGAATGCAAATGGGCTAAATGCCCCAATCAAAAGACAAAGGGTATCAGATTGGATAAAAAAGTAAGAACCATTGATATGCTGTCTACAACAGACTCATTTTAGACCCAAAGAAACCTCCAGATCTAAAGTGAGGGGGTGGAGAACCATTTATCATGCTAATGGACATCAAAAGAAAATGGGTGTCAATCCTTGTATCAGACAAATTAGATTTTATTTTATTTTATTTTTCATTTTTTAAAGACTTTATTTATTTGACAAAGAGAGACACAGTGAGAGGGAACACAAGTAGTAGGAGTGGGAGAGGGAGAAGTAGGCTTCTTGCTGAGCAGGGCCTGATGCAGGGCTTGATCCCAGGACCCCGGGATCAGGACCTGTGCTGACGGCAGACGCTTAACAAATGAGCTACCCAGGAGCCCCCAAATTAGATTTTAAATCAAAGACTATAATAAGAGATGAGGAAAGACACTGTATCATACTTAAAGGGTCTATCCAACAAGAATGTCTAACAACTTTAAATATTTATGCCCCTAACATGGGAGCAGCCAATTATATAAGCCAATTAATAACAAAATCAAAGAAACACATCGACAATGATACGGTAATAGAAGGGGACTTTAACACCCCACTTATTGCAATGGACAGATCATCTAAACAAAAGATCAACAAGGAAATAAGGGCTTTGAATGACACACTGGACCAGATGGACTGCACAGATATAGTCAGAACATTCCATTCCAAAGCAACAGAATACACTTTCTTCTTGAGTGCACATGGAACATTCTCCAGAATGATTTCTCCTGGGTCACATATCATGTCTCAACTGGTACCAAAAGGTTGGGATCATTCCCTGCATATTTTTGGAGCATAATGCTTTGAAACTGGAACTCAGTCACAAGAAGAAAGTTGGAAAGAACTCAAATACATGGAGGCTAAAGAGCATCCTACTAAAGAATGAATAGGTCAACCAGGAAATTAAAGAATTTTAAAAATTCATGGAAACAAATGAAAATGAAAACACAACTGTTCAAAATCTTTGGAATGCAGGAAACGTGGTCCTAAGAGGGAAGTATATAGCAATACAAGCCTTTCTCAAGAAACAAGAAAGGTCTCAAATACACAACCTAACCCTAAACATTAAAGGAGCTGGAGAAAGAACATCAGATAAAGCCAAACCTAGCAGGAGAAGAGAAATAATAAAGATTAGAGCAGAAATCAATGAAATAGTAACCAAAAGAATAGTAGAAGAGATCAACAAAAATAGGAGTTGGTTCTTTGAAAGAATTAATAAGATTGATAAACCCTTGGCCAGACTTATCACAAAGAAAAGAGAAAGGACCCAAATAAATAAAATCATGAATGAAAGAGGAGAGATCAGAACCAACACCGAAGAAATACAAACAATTATAGCAACATTATGAGAAACGATATCCCAACAAATTAGACAGTCTGGAAGAAATGGATACATTCCTAGAGTCATATAAACTACCAAAACTGAACCAGGAAGAAGTAGAAAACCTGATCAGACCCATAACCAGGAAGGAAACTGAAGCAGTATTCAAAAATCTCCCAAAAATCAAGAGCCCAGGGCCAGATGGCTTCCCAGGGGAATTCTACCAAGCATTTAAAGAAGAATTAATACCTATTCTTCTGAAACTGTTCCAAAAAATAGAAATGGAAGGAAAACTTCCAAACTCTTTTTAGGAGGTCAGCATTACTTTGATCCCTAAAGCAGACAAAGACCCCACCAAAAAGGAGACTTACAGACCAATATACCTGATGAAAAAATTCTTACCAAAATACTACCCAATAGGATCCAACAATACATTAAAAGGACTGTTCATCATGACCAAGTGGGATTTACTACATTAATCAAAGAAAGGACAAGAAACATATGATCCTTTCTTGATTAAAACTCTGAAGAGTGGGACGCCTGAGTGGCTCAGTTGGTTGAGCGGCTGCCTTCGGCTCAGGTCATGATCCCAGCGTCCTGGGATCAAGTCCCACATTGGGCTCCTTGCTCGGCAGGGAGCCTGCTTCTCCCTCTGCCTCTGCCTGCCACTCTGTTTGCCTGTGCTCGCTCTCTCTCTCCCTCTCTCTCTGACAAAAAAAACCAAAAAAACAAAACAAACAAAAAACTCTGAAGAGTGTAGGGATAGAAGGTACAATACCTCAATATCATAAAAGCCATCTATGAAAAACCCACAGAAATATCATTCTCAATGGGCAATAACTGAGAGCTTTCCTCCTAAGGTCAGGAAAATGGCAGGGAGTCCACTACCACCATTGCTGTTCAACACAGAACTAGACGTCCTAGCCTCAGCAACGGACAACAAAAAGAAATAAAAGCCATTGGAATCGGCAGAGAAGAAGTCAAACTCTCACTCTTTGCAGATGATATGATACTCTACAGGGAAAACCCAAAAGACTCCACCCCAAAATTGCTAGAACTCATAGAGGAATTCAGTAAAGTGGTAGCTTATAAAGTCAGTCACAAAAATCAGTTGCATCTCTATACACCAACAATGAAACAGAAGAAAGAGACATTAAGGAGTTGATCCCATTTACAATTGCATCCAAATCCCTAAGATATCTAAGAATAAATCTAACCAAAGAGGCAAAGGATCTGTACTCCAAAACTATCGAATACTCATGAAAGAAATTGAGGAAGACAAAAGGAAATAGAAAAACATTCCATGCTCATGGATTAGAAGAAATGTTAAAATGTCTATACTGTAGAGCAATCTCTATAGTCAATGCAATCCCTATCAAAATACCATCAACTTTTTTCATAGAAATTGAAGAAATAATCCTAAAGTTTGTATGGACCCAGAAAAGACCCTGAATAGCCAGAGGAATGATGAAAAAGAAAACCACAGCTGGTGGCATCACAATGCCAGACTTCAAGCTCTATTACAAAGCTGTAATCATCAAGACAGTATGGTACTGGCACGGAACCAGACACATAGTTCAATGGAACAGAAAAGAGAAGTCAGAAATGGATCCTCAACTCTATGGTCAACTAATCTTTGACAAAGCAGGAAAGAATATGCAATGTTAAAAGACAGTCTCTTCAACAAATGGTGTTGGGAAAATTGGACAGCCACATGCAGAAGGATTAAACTGGACCATTTCCTTATACCATACACAAAAATAGATTCTAAATGGATGAAAGACCTAAATGTGAGACAGGAACCCATCAAAATCCTTGAGCAGAACACAGGCAACAACCTCTTTGATCTCAGCCACAGTGACTTCTTGATAGACACATCTCCAAAGGCAAGGGAAACAAAAGCAAAGTACTGGGACTTCATCAAGATAAAAAGCTTTTGCACAGCAAAGGAAATAAGTCAACAAAACCAAAAGACAACTGACAGAATGGGAGAAGATATCTGCAAATGACATCTCAGTTAAAAGGCTAGTATCCAAAATCTATAAAGTACTTATCAAACTCAACACCCAAGGTACAAATAATTCAATTAAGAAATGGGCAGAAGTCATGAACAGACATTTCCGCAAAGAAGACATCCAAATGGCCAAGAGACACATGAAAAAGTGCTCACCATCACTCGGCATCAGGGAAACATAACTCAAAACCACAATGAGATACCACCTCACACCAGTCAGAATGGCTAAAATTAACGAGTCAGGAAACGACAGATGTTGGCGAGGATGTGGAGAAAGGGGAACCCTCCTATGCTGTTGGTGGGAATGCAAGCTGGTGCAACCACTCTGGAAAACAGTATGGAGGTTCCTTAAAAAGTTGAAGATAGAGCTACCCTATACCCAGCAACCACACTACTGGGTATTTACCCCAAAGATACAAATGTAGTGATCCGAAGGGGCATGTGCACCCCAATGTTTAAAGCAGCAATGTCCATGATAGCCAAAATATGGAAAGAGCCCAAATGTCCATCACCAGACACACACACACACACAAATAGAATTTTATGCAGCTGTGAAAAAAAAAATCTTGCCATTTGCAACTACGTGGATGGAACTACAGGGTATCATGCTGAGCGAAATAAGTGAATCAGAGAAAGACAATTATATGATTTCACTGATGTGTAATTGAAGAAACAAGGCAGAGTATCATAGAGCAAGAGAAGAAAAAATGAAAGAAGATGAAACCAGAAAAGGAGACAAACCATAGGATACCTTAATCTTAGGAAAGAAACTGAGGGTTGCTGGAGGGGAGGGGTTGGGGGGGATGGGGTGGTTGGGTGATGGACATTGGGGAGAGTAGGTGTTGTGGTGAGTGCTGTGTGTTGTGTAAGACTATGATGAATCACAAACCTATGTCATAAACCTGAAATAAATAATACATTATATGTTAATAATAATAAAAAAGGTCTAGGAAAGCAGATTTTAAAAGATTATATGATCAATCACGATTGTTACTGAGGTTATGGCCATCTTTATTGTTAAAACTGAACTTGTTTTACAAATTAATCTTGACTTGGCTATCTGATAAAAATGAGAGTAATTATAGAGAGAAAATAAGTTTTAATACATCTTTGTAGATATTCAATTTTAATACTACTTATTATAAGCTAAACTAGAACCTGAGTTCTTCTGGTTTCCTCAACTATCTGGCTATGGTTTTCTAACTAAGGTTTCCAATCTTCTTCCATTCTCTTGACTGAAAGTCATTAAAAACTAAAACTTTCCTTTTTCCTAAAACCCTGAAAACTGATGTTGGACAGCCTGAGGTTGGCTTCAGAGAAATTGCCACAAAACTCATGTATAGACAGTCTTTGTGCCTGCTGAAGTACAGGCCATTCAAAAGGATCGCCAGAGACATTTGATTTACAAACCAGAAAAATTCACCTGATTCCCACTGCCTATTCCCACTCCAGCTGAGGATGCTTTCAAGCCTGACATCTAAAAAACTTACTGGCAGCAGTTGAGGCTCAGATACTGGGTTTGTAATTTGCTCTAATCATTGACTTATATTTTTCTTTTGTTTCCATAAAAGTGCCTCTTAATTACCTGATTGCTTGCTAAACAAAACAGTCTATAAGATGGGTAACACCACATGCTACATAATTAAGGCCAAATGACTTCCAAAATAGAGTTACATTATCTTTTTTTTGAGAGAGAGCAAGTGTGAGAAAGCAGGGGTAGGGTGGAAAGGGGCAGAGGGTGAGGAAGAATCTTAAGCAGGCTCCACACCCAATGCAGAGCCCAATAAGGGGCTCCAACCCATGACCCTGAGAACATGACCTGAAATCAAGAGTCAAATGTTTAACCGACTGAACCACCCAGGCATTCCAGCATTACATTATTTATTAAACACTAATGTAACTCAAATGTTTAAGCAGTTCTACAAAACAGAATGGCATCAGATGTCTTAACAGCAGCACAAGGAAGAACATGTGTCATTATTAAAATAGAATGTTGTGTCTTCATTCCAGATCATGACAAAAATGTGACAGAGTTACTTACAGATAATACTCACCAGATGGGTGCTCTTATAGACTCTACATTGTCACTTAATGACTGGTTGGGAGGTGGACCTTAAAGGGTCTTTTTATCACACTTATTTTTATTATATTAATCCTAATGTGTCATCTCTTTTGCTGTTCTCTCTTATTGTTGAGATACATGTAAACAGTTCCTGACTCCTTTGCCCAGTCAACAGAAGATCCTTACTTCTTGAAAAAATCCTTCCTCCATGTCCACTCTGGACTCTGCAGCAGTGGCTTTCTGTGATTATTATTCATAGGAACAGATAATGACCAGTTTTGGTCCATAGGTAGGGATACCCCAATAACCCCTACCAGCTAGAAGTTACAGAGGATGAGCCCTTTGCCCTTCAGCAACCTTACAGATTTAAGGACTGAAAATTGGTCAGCGGGGAAACTGATGAGGGACAGAAGCAGGAAAATGTTTACCCTTAGTCCAGAAGGCTGACCTGAAGTCTACATAGTTTTGATAAGCATGAAATGTGTGCCCATTGTTACACTCTTTAAGGGTAAAGGTATATTTCACCCATAGTTAATATCAAACTGAATAATAGGCACTAGAGATATCTTGCAAAAGTAGTTTTACAAGTAGAAATTCAAAGAAACTTCTGTAATCTGACACTCCCTGCATACCCCCTTCCCTTTGATACTAAGTATCTAACCACCAGCCTCACAGCAAAAAGCTCAGCTCTTTCTACCCATGGGTACTATCCCTGTGCTACTTAGATAAACTAAGCTGCACTGTAAAGGTCTCAAGAATTCTTTCTTTACTGCTGTGTTCAACTAACCCACATCAAAATGAAGAGGTCCGAGGTGGGCCTGGCTGAGGAGAGTCCAGGGAGGCCTAAAGAAGACTTGAGCCTTTATCTGAGTTCAACGAGGAGCCCCATTTTAAGTGGAAGTATGATACGATCTGCTATCCTTCATTCATCTAGAAAACATGTGTGCCTGCCACGTGTCCCACACTTTAGGGTGCTAGAGAACTGTGTTTAAAGCAGTGATTAAAAAAAAAACAAATTCCCTACCCTTGTGGGTTTCACATGCTGGTAGAGAAGAACAAATGATAACTAACAGATAAATACTTTCAGAGAGTTAGCTGATACTAAAAAGTAAAGTGGTAATAGGATTGTGACTGGGGAGGGGCTGCTACTTAAGAAATGGTGATAGAGGGGTGCCTGGGTGGCTCAGTCATTAAGTGTCTGCCTTCGGCTCAGGTCATGATCCCAGGGTCCCAGAATCGAGCCCTGCATCGGGCTCCCCCTGCTTGGTGGGAAGCCTGCTTCTCCCTCTCCCACTCCCCTTGCTTGTGTTCCCTCTCTTGCTGACTCTCTGACAAATAAATAAATAAAATCTTAAAAAAAAAAAAAAAAAAAGAAATGGTGATAGAGATAGGTGAGCTGAGCCCTGAATAAGAATAAGCAAGTGCAATCTGGATCAACAGCTGAGGGCAGCAGGGGAAACAATTCATGCAAACCCGAGGGTGGAATAGATTTGGTGTACTGAGGGAGGGCAAGGCCTGCAGCGAGAGGAGAGGAGGATAGCAGAAGGTGGTAAGACAGGCTGAGATGACAGTAAGCCTGCCCGAGGATGAGGCTGAGAGAAGGAAACACCACTGTGCGAACGGCATTCTGCAACATGTCTTAGTTCTTTTCTTAACTCTTCTTCTTCTTTTTTTTTTTTTTTAAAGATACTTATTTATTTTTGAGAGGGAGGGGAAGAGAGAGAGAGCGAGCACTAGTGTGGGGAGGGGCAGAGAGAGGGCAAGAGAGAGAGACTCTTAAGCAGATTCTTAGCTGAGCGTGGAGCTGGATGCGGAGCTTGACATCATGACCCTGAGGTTGTGCCCTGAGCTGAAATCAGGAGTCAGATACTTGACCGCCTAAGCCACCCAGGTGCCCCTCATAATTTTCTTTAAATCAAGTAAAATCTGACACAGAGCCCTATCACATCCAGTATCTGCCAAGAGCAACGGTCTATTACCTACCCTGAATCTCACAGAATCCTCGAGGCAAGTCTGGGGGCCCGAGACCGTGAATGCTGGGCTGCTAACAGCCGCTAAGTTGAAACCTCTAGAAAGAGGCAACTTCAGACTTTGGAGCCAGGCACTTGAGGGCACATTGAGACTTGGGGCACAGTCCCTATTTCTGGGAGACCTAGGCCTCTTCTCATCTTCTGGCAAAGGCACTCAATTTGGCACTGCCCTCCTTCCCCAGAGAATCCCCTGAAGCAGGTGAAATTGCTAGAAAACAAAAGGCAGGTTGTCTGCTTTGCTCCTACTTCCTACTAGGTAACCCGAGCCCTCTGAGGCAAAGGAGCACAAACGCCTTGCAATTTGCGTGGAACTGGAACTGGGGTTGGGGCAGTCATTACCTGCATGTCTTCTAGAATGACCCCTCTGGCTGCAGCACGATGTGTGTCAGGAAGGCGATCATTTTTGCCACAAAGGAATTTCAGTGGTAACTGTGTCTAAATTCAGTGGCTAACTTCAATCAAATGAGGACATTTCTGACATCCTCCACTGTGACGGATGAGGGTACTGCATGTTCCCAGGCTCCTTTCTGGGTCATAGCACCACCCAGAAGGGCAAAACTCGTTTCTCTTTGCTTTTGCACTGAGAGTTCTCACCTCAAAACCTGGACCTTGGAGTTGTTGCTGACTCCATCCTTCTAGCACTTCAAAATAAAAAAAGGACTTAAAAAAAAAAAAAGTTAAGATGAATTTTTTTTTTAATTGGTTAAGAAAAATACAAGAGGCCCAAGAATCATAACTTGTAACACCTATAAGCTAATGCAGTTAGCTGCCAGCTTAAGGAATTCAAAACCTGTCAGGTGTGGGTGCTAGGTGGGGCCAGCAATACCAGAGCCTGCCTGCCTGCTGATTTCCCTAGCTGGGATGCTCCCTCCCAACTCTGCATCTCCAGATTAACCCTCTGCCTCTCCGTACCCCGTGGCTCACTGCCACTGGACACTTGCAGCAAAAGAACAACTTTCCTCATCAAATGTACAGTCCTTCTTCTTCTTCTTCTTCTTTTTTTTAAGATTTTATTTATTTGTTTGACAGAGAGAGAGAGATGACAAGTAGGCAGTACGGCAGGCAGAGGGAGAGGGGGAAGCAGGGCAGTCCTTCTTGAAATGAATTCTACCCCCCAAATTCCTTAGATCTCTCATTCCACTAAGTCACTGAGGCTGCCAACCTGTCCTCTTGAATTTTTCCCTCTCTAAATCCTCCTGTCTACTATGCTTTCAAAATGTAGATTCTGTGAAATAACACTGATTCTACAGTAAGGGGCTAGCCTATGGCTCTCAATTCTAATAACATAACCCTGTTATGTTTATAGTATTATTATCACTGTGGGAGAGCAAGGAGTGATTTTCCTACCTTGACCTTCCAACCATCAGATAGTTCTCCTGAGGCTCGCAGGACAAGGAGAATGTTAAGTGTGTCATTTCAAAGTTTCCCCCTTATTGGAATAAAGCACATGAAAAAGCAGAGAGCAAACTGTTAAAGAGCCTTTGTTTCAACACAATCTGCAGGGACATCCAGAGAGAAGGGGACATGCTTTCTTTAAACTATAACCTCACTAGACAGAAATGTCAAACTTATTCTGGTGTTTCTATGCTGAAGTTAACAAAAAGCATGACACACTCATTTCAAGTTTTTATTAAAATACTCGTTTGCTTATAGGGACAACCAAAGGAAAAAATACATAATTCTGTATGTTGTAGATCACATGAAACACAATTAACAAATACCCTGGGGAATGTAGAATCGATTTTTAAAATCTTCAAAGAAGCTTTCACAAAAACAAATTTTTAAAATAAGTGGCATATTTATATCTACCTCATTTTTCAGAAGTCTTAGTTTCTTTCCTCTACTTTGATATTACTCTGCTTTATAAATAATTGTTCAAATATTCTAATATCTTACCAATTTTGTTTTCTGAATCTTTAGAAGTAGTTTTTTTTTAAATGAAAGCCTCTCTTTATAGCATTCTATGTAAACAAAGATTTACTCTACTTGAATTATCATTTGATTTGGTGCCACTATTTCGAGTACAATTTCTGTAATAATTAGATGCTAGTGGGGCCGGGGAGGGACAAAAAAACTAACTAGGAAGGAACCTTTTACATATGGCTTTTATAATACCTACTGATTTAGCTTTTTAAAAAAATTCTAGTTACAAAAAAAGTTAACAACCTAATTTTTGAATTAAAAAAAAAGAATTTTTTTTACCAGAGCTTCAATATAGAAGTGAATTGTACATAGAATGGTAATAAAAGGTCTAAATTTTAGTGAGGGTACTGATTTCTCAAAGTTATATTTTTAATTTGGAAAACATTGTTATTCAAAACCTGAAATACATTATAAACTGGAAATGGAATCTTTTAAGTGAACTCTATCTTTCAACCCCATCATAAACCACAAAAACTATGCAAAATTGAATATAAAAATTACCATTACATTTAGGGGTAGTTTCCATTGGGAGAAAAAGATGTAAGGAAAACCAGGCCAAATACAACATGGCTCAAGAAATTACCCTCCCAGTATAGGGGAAGAAAAGATACTACACTTAAGAATTTAATAATGAAAGCCTAATCAAGGTGATAAATGCAGTTAAAAAATATTTGTTGACATATTTAAGGCAACATTAAACATGCCATCCATAAACACAAAAAGATTTCTTTATTCATACTTTGAAGAATAGCAAAATGGAAATGAAGAAGCTGGATGCAGATTCTTTTAAAACTTTCTTTTTTTTAAGTTTAAAGTTTTTAAGAAAACTTTTAGCTTTATAGGCATTAATGAGGAAGAGGAGCTAAAATGTTTTCAAGGCACTTTTAAACAGAGGCATTCTAGGTAAAAGGAAGAAAAAGATATCCCAATGTTTTCCTATTAAAAAAATATACAAGAGCTAAATTTCAGCTTTTTTTTAAAAGGCCAAAAGTTTGTGGAAAGTACCTTGTATTCATTAGAGTTGTCTGAAAGACCAGAAAAGGTATTAAGGCTTTAGATTTTATGCTAATCATGATATTATATATGATCTTTAACTACTGTTCATATAATGAATACAAAGTATCTAAAAGCATTATCTATTTCTATGTACTAAAATATTTAGACATATAGAGATATTTCTACATGTTACTTGTAATTCCATAAGGTACTGAAGAAAATAATTTTGTAAAGTTATGAGTCTCTGTAATATAAATATTTATGTTTTAGATTCATGCTTGATGACTGGGATTTTATTATGATGAAGGGTACATGTATTTAAGCTTATCATTATCGAAATATGTAAAACAGTCTATAGTGTATTTGAAGTTAACATCATCTTGAACAGATCTCTTGTTCATTTCATAATCTTAACTTCCCACTGTATGACTGATTACTTGTTTAATAAGCACATTCAATCCAGACAGAAACCTAAAGATTATAAAATAACAAAATAATTAATGCAAATAGTTTAAGGTTTGTTTCCCGGAAGAACTGTCAGCATTTTCAACCCTCCCTGCTCATACCCATCAGTTTCTTCTTTATCCCCTCCTATCATTCATCGTTGGGGAACATGGCCCTGCCCATGCTAAGGCTGAGTGGGCTCATTCTCTCTACTCAGCAGCACAGCTTCTCCTTTCAGCCTTGCCATCTCTGTACAATGGGAGAAGCTGCTTCTCTGGCGCTCTAAATAGAGTCTGATTTGGCAGGCATTTCCCATTCCTAGTGCTCTTTAAGCTGGTACCTTAAGTCAGAGAAATGCTGTAACTTTCTCATTATTTACCTAGTGGAATATTTAATGCAGTGATATAGGTGTGCTTTGAAATTCCTGTTGAAAATTCTTCACCAGTACCTACACCAGTGCTTTGGGCAGGGGGTGTAGAAGGAGAATCTTCCCCAAAGTTCTGTCAGCATCTGTATTACAGGATGGATTCTACTATGTAAAAGTTTTAAACTGTAAAATGTAGTAAGCATTTACTTTCTAAAACCAACATTATAAGATTTGAAATTAAGCTTTTGACAGTGATTTTTACGGGAGTTCTCAGGGTGATATATTTGAGTATCTACCCTATTTACAGAAGAGATAAACAAGACAAGGCACAGCGAATTACGTCTAGTTTGCAACTGGAAAAACTCAGCATCTCAGGAGCAGTAAATGAAGAAACCATAACTTACATTAACGTGCTCGAACACTTTCAAAACCAAAGGCTTTGGGAATGCTAGAAAAAAAAGACCTCAGGCTTTATGTCAGAGACCTCAGATCTTTCAAGGAATTCTCTGTGTACTTGCTTCTCATACGACCAAAGCTGTAAATGTATATAGAGGAAGAGGCTTATTGCCAGTGGGCTATAAAACCAACCAGAGCAGTTATACTTATAATTTAACACATTAATGCATTTGTCATACTTTAACTCAGTCCAAATTCTTTATATCTCCTTAACCTGCTGGCATCCTGGTACAACGGGTAGACCTCATCAAATAGTTTTTTATATCTTTCTTGTTGACTAAAATGCTTTGGTTTGCATTCTTCTCCTTTAAAACATGCAGTTCATACATTTGACTGTTTTACTACCATAGTCGATGCACTCTGGACCAATGCACTCACAGCAGGCGTTATGGAACCAGCGATATTTGGATGCTCCCATGGACTCACAGGATATTTTACACTGATGTATGGACATGCAGTCATCAAAATAAACCACAGTACACATGTGTTCTGAAAAACAAAAAATTAAGAGCTCAGAGCAAGAAAGAGGAAAAGCAGGAAATGCTTTATTATCTGGCTGATATCAAAAGTTATTCTTAGTTCCCTTACTGCTACTCTGCATAGGACAATGGCTGAGGTGTAGGAAAAAAGATCACATTTGTTAATTAAACTGAGAAGGAGGTCAGAGTCCCCCACTCCAGCTGAAGAAGGTAGAGGGACTTCCTTAGATTCTAGACTTTGATCTCAAAGTTAAGATTATTGGCTTAAAATTTGCTACACTTCATAGCTGTGGGTTTTTTTTTTTAAGATTTTATTTATTTCTTTGACAGAGATCACAAGTAGGAAGAGAGGCAGGCAGAGAGAGAAGAGGAAGCAGGCTCCTTGCTGAGCAGAGAGCCCGAAGTGGGACTCGATCCCAGAACCCTGAGATCATGACCTGAGCCGAAGGCAGAGGCTTTAACCCACTGAGCCACCCAGGCACCCCCAGAGCTGTGGTTTTTTAAGTTGGGCATTTCTGATAAGATTTCCTTAGAGGAGTGAATTCTCCAACCAAAAGGAGTTTGAAAAATACTGTTTTAGGGGCACCTGGGTGGCTCAATTGGTTGAGCATCCAACTCTTGACTTCAGCTTGTAAAATGGAGCTCCACAGTCCAACTCTGTGCTGGACATGGAGCCTGCTTAAGATTCTCTCTCTCACTGTAGACTCTGAGAAACAACCTGAGGGTTTTGGAGGGGAGGGGGTTGGGGTGAGCCTGGTGGTGGGTATTATGGAGGGCACGTGTTGCATGGAGCACTGGGTGTGGTGCATAAACAATGTATTCTGGAACACTGAAAAGAAATTAAAAAAAAAAAAAAGGAAAAATATTCTCTTTCTCTCTCTCAAAAAAGAAAAAAAAATCTCTCTCTCCTTCTTCCTCTGCCCCTCACCATTCTTGCTCCCTCTCTCTCTAAAAAAAAAAAAAGAAAGAAAGAAAAAATACTTCTAAAAAATACTTCTAAAGTTATACTGAAAATTTACAATAAGATAAAGCAAACTTAATTAAATGATGTAAAGTGGTTAGCAGCACTTTTCAACATTAGCTATTAAAAAATACTCTTATTATCAGTAGCAATTTTTAGTCTTGCTTTTCAACACAACTATTTTGTTTCAATATTTAGTTCTCCTGGCAGTTAATGCCATATGATGACCCTGCTAGGAGGATAAGATACATGAAATAAATAAAAGACAATAAAAACCATTAATAGAGAGTGTATGATTAAAGTCTGTTATTTTACAGAACCATTTATAGAACTGTTCAGTCACCAGGGGTCTGAACGGTAAAGAAAGGCTTAATGGAACAAACTGGACTTGTATTAGGAAGAAGAATTAAAATCAAAGTTGCCAAGTAACAAAATAAGGAAAGTCACAAGGAGAGCAGTGTAGTGCCATGGGGAATGGAGTGGAGGCAAGCCCACTGCAGTGAATGGTTAGCACCAGGAAACAGCAGAACTGCTACTGAGTTATTAGGTCAAAAGGGAAAATAGCAAGGCCAGCATAGCAAATGCGGGATTGGCAGTGAGCAGGACAGGGGAGCTTTGAATCTCAGGTGATTAGTATTTACCAAATTTCTTTCATTTATTTATTCATCAAGTATTTAACTGAACACCTACTATGGCATAATAGCCACTAGGACTCAAAGAGTAATCAGAGAATCCAAGGAACAAAGTAGAAAATGAAAGACCTAGAAGTTAAAAACAGACAACAAATCAAAAAACAAATATGGGAAGAAGGTAGTTACAGGAAGAGGAGGTAGTTTACTCCACCTGGGAGCAAGGGCTTCCTAGAGAAGGTGTCAAAGAGGAAAAATTTTAACTTTGTCTTGAAAGATAGTTGGTATTTCCAGGAAACTTGGCTGCCTAGTAATTATTTCATTAAACTAAATATTTGAAAAAAATTTTATGAATTATTATTTAAGATCTATTATGTAGATTACATTTTAGTGGGGAAAATGGTTGTACAATATCTGAATAAGGCACACTCCACGTATTTTTTGTATTTTCCAAAATCTAGAATTGTCTTTTAAGTAATTTAACCAAAAACAATAGGAATTCTTAATCTGAATATCATTAACAAATGCTGTTTTGCTTTTATTACTGATGTCCGAAGTTCACACTATTTCACGTAGGCAGGATTGTAATAAGGGGCACAACAAAAAACCAAGTTAAAAAAGAATAGGGGTACCCGGGTGGCTCAGTTAAGTGTCTGCCTTTGGTTCAGGTCATAATTCCAGGGTCCTGGGATCAAGGTCCACATCGGGTTCCCTGCTCAGTAGGGAGTCTGCTTCTCTCTCTCCCTCTGCCCCTGCTCATGCTCTCTCACTTGCTCTCTCTCAAATAAGTAAATGAAATCTTAAAAAAAAGTATAAATTATACTATTTATATATAATTCATCTCATATTTTAGGAGATAACTGCAATTTTCACAATTGCCTTATTTTTCCACAGTAAAATTGTACAGAGCCCTTTATTTGAATATATCAAAGACTTTATAAAAGTTACATGTCCTGTACATTCCAAAATTAAGGAATGACTTATTCTAATAAGCGTTCTTTAAAAAAAAAAAAAAGATTTATTTATTTATTTATTTGACAGAGATTACAAGTAGGCAAAGAGGCAGGCAGAGAGAGAGAGAGAGAGAGAAGGAAGCAGGCTCCCTGCTGAGCAGAGAGCCCTATTTGGGGCTTGATCCCAGGACCCTGGGATCATGACCTGAGCTGAAGGCAGAGTCTTTAACCCACTGAGCCACCCAGGCACCCCCTAATAAGCCTTTTTTAATATGCTTCTCAAAGTTATATAGGCCATTCTTCCCTTTAGTTCCCCTCTGGCCAAGAGTAGTGGAGTTAGTTTATACCTGGAAATTAGATGTCTGGAATACCAACTTGCTCATAACGAGATTTAGCTGATGACCTTGGCATCATTTGTAGTACCAATGCTATTACAAAAACGTGACCATCTGGACACTCTGAACGTTATCTGACAGTGAGCAATGCCATATTAAGCAAGGAGTGCTGTTGCTATCTTATGGAAAGAACAATTAGGCTTTAAAATTAGATTTTAAATTTTAAATTTAGATTTTAAATTTAAAATTAGAACCAGGTTATCTGTCTTCCAACACAACCTGTATCACTGAGGCTATGAAGGAGTCGTGACAATATGCCTGACATGCTTCCTTATCTACTTAAGGACTGAGGTTATTAAAGTCCAAAATTCATTTAAGACTAGACAAACTCAAAGCCAAAAACTGCTCTAAAAGGTAATATAGGTGGGACGCCTGGGTGGCTCAGTTGGTTAAGCAGCTGCCTTCGGCTCAGGTCATGATCCCAGCATCCTGGGATCGAGTCCCACATCGGGCTTCTTGCTCGGCAGGGAGCCTGCTTCTCCCTCTGACTCTGCCTGCCACTCTGTCTGCCTGTGCTCGCTCTCTCTCGCTCTTTCTCTCTGACAAATAAATAAATAAAATCTTTTAAAAAAAAAATAAATAAAAAAAAATAAAAGGTAATATAGGTTTCACAGACCACACAGAAAACGAGGCGGCAAGATGGGAAGTCAACTGTGGGTAGTTACCTTTGTCACTGGAATAAGGTGCATGAACATTATTGCTAGGAACAGACACATTTTGATGGTGTGGCTGGTTCACAGTTTCTAAAAATGAAACCAGATTCTCATGATGTGAGAGTTCT
Source organism: Mellivora capensis (assembly GCA_004024625.1). Lineage (NCBI taxonomy): Eukaryota > Metazoa > Chordata > Mammalia > Carnivora > Mustelidae > Mellivora > Mellivora capensis. Next base: position 38,313 of record PISX010014807.1, read on the forward strand.
TCTGCAACAGGGAAGGAAACAATGTTCCAGTTCAACTGAGTGTCTCCTTCTGTGAGTGCCCGGAAGAGAGAAGGGATTGGCTCATGAAGCTCTTCCACAGTGCTCTTTGAGGTTGGAGGTGTGTCACTGTAGTTTCGAGGATTGCACATACCTAGGTGAGGAGAAACAAAGAAAATAAAAGTTAATTTTTCTCACTGATTGGGATATCATGCAATATTTTTAGTTAATGCCTTACAATCAAAGCTCTAACATATTAAAATTAACTTGTTTCTAACATTATATATAGATATTTTCCTAACTTTTTTTGGCTGAGGGCCCCTAGAAGTGATGACGCCCCTGAAGCATGGAGCATGTCAAGTGCCTAGAGGTTGCTTTCTAAATACCTATCCTAAGAGGAACCAGATCTGGAGAAAAGACTGATTCCAGGGCTGGGCCAGGGAAAGTACAAAATGACCCTGGGATACTGTCCATGTCTAAAAATAAGGAAATGCTCAGTGAATGATGGGATGTATCAAAAAAATACAGGAAGCAACTGGAAGGGGCTCCCACTGGCCAAATAGACAATTTTAATGTCAAAATAAACAATGATAACAATGGATTATCCCCTATAAATAAAATAGGAATTTATGAATCCTTATGTTATAAAAAAAAATAAATAAATGAAGGAAAGCTCCTCCTTTTAGTAGAGTGACCAACTGGTAAATGTAGAAGGAACGAAGCGAATAGATAATCACCACCCGACAACTATCACAGAGGTGTTTGATTCAGATGGGAGCTGTCAATGGATGCCAAAGCTGGTGGGTGGAGGTTAGATGAGGAACAAATTAAAGTACTCTTGGAAAACTCTCTACAGAATACTGACCAATTACGAAAGGGTTAATGGTGACTTTAATGCAGAAAATCTGACAGATATCAATGTGACCAGGAAATCAAGGTTAACATGACCAGTGATGTGTATCACTTCACATAATGCATAACTTCATTTCAGTGCTGTTGTTGCCAGGAATGTCTGACCTTGATCACCTGATCAGTCATCATCAGGTGGATCAAGGTTTAGGGTCATCCTACATGATGTAAAGTCTGTACTCACTGAAGCTGTCAAGGGAAAGATCTCAGTACTGTTTCAAAGTGAATGAGTCTGAATAGGCATGACAACTAAATGCATCACATATTCTGGACAGGAACCTGGATCAGAAAAGATATCACAAGAGATACTGCTGAGACAGTTGGTGAAATATCAATGAGGTCTGTGAATTGGGTGGCAGTATTGTGATAATGCTGGCTTCCTTATTTGGAGGGTCTATGTCAGTTATGTAAGAGAATGTTCTCATTGGAAAATAAAGACTGGAACATTTAGGAGTGATGGGCTATTATGTATAAAGCTTGATTTCTAAAGGTTCAAAAAAGGAGGAATGATCACACATGTTTGGGAGTTGTGTGTGTGTGTGTGGAGGGAGAGGAAGGAGTAATGAACAACAGAACAAATTCGATAAAATGTTAGTAACTGGAGAATCTGGTGAAGGGATACAGGAGTCTTCCCCCTTCTGGCAGATTTTCTCTACATTTTGAAAATTATTTTAAAGTGAATTATTTTTAAAAATAATCTTAAAGAGGGAAAATGGCAGAAGAGAATTAGAGATAGTGACAATAAAAAACTCTTTTGAGGTGTTTTGCTGTAAAGGGGAGAGCTGAGAAAATAATCAGCCCAAATCTTTGGGCTATTCCAGCTGATGTATGGAGCAGAAAGGAGCTACCCAGAATGCAGGTTCATGAGCTAATTAAATTATTATGTTTTAAGCCACTGTGTTTTGGGGTACATTGCTTAGCAGCAATAATAATGGGACAAGAGCCCTCTGGATTTTCTTTTGTGGATACGATACTTTTAAAAATTTAATTATACTTCATTTTGGTTTAGCATTTAATAGACCTAATATGGGGTTTATCTTTTTCCTCAAACTAAAATTTTGAAAAGTTAAGCCAGATTTATAAATTCTGACATTTTATAAATTTAGGCAGAAGGAAAAATCATCTCGTGTTTTCCACACGACACTTTATTAGTGTAAGGAATGTGGCAAGATCTGAGGATAAGTTTGTGCATACTTTTTATAAAATCTTTCATTATGTATGAACTTTCACTTTGACTATGAAACAGAATCATGGATTAAAGGATCAAATCGGACTCCTTTATTCATAAAAGAGGAAATAGGCCCAGATAAATGATTCGTCCACTATTACATAATCTAGTATTAGAGCCAAGCTTATGATTCACTCTGATTTCATATCCACTGCTCATTTTAATAACCATATTCTATAAATAATCATTAGGTGGCACTGAAAAGTGAATAACACTTAGAATACATGAATTATACAAATATACATAATATATTCTTGTGCTAGACTTTATAATGAATGAAAATTAGTAACCTGAGACGAAAAAGCAAACAACAGAGTTCAACAGAAGAGCTAGCTCAACATCAACTGAAACTTCAAAGAAAATTCATGGCTCATTACCAGAGATTAAATTACATTAAAAATAAGTTTTGCAGGGGGAGTTTTGTACAGTTAACTTGGGCCAAAGACCCAAGTTATTATTGTAACTTAAATTTAAATCTGAATACCCTGCATTAAAATCAGTAAGCATGAAATAAATGCTTGCTAGGTAATATTTTTCCATGGTATTGTTTTAAAGTTTTCATATATCTTTCTCTTTTCAACTAGGGTTACATTCAGAGAGATCATCACTAGAGACTCTTCTTAGGCAACGTGGATTTTGACCCTCCATCTCTTGCCTGAAGCACTCTTCAAATTCTGCATTCTTCCAAGCATGGTGAGTTACGAAATGGGATCTTCCAATGATACATGGGATTTCTCCCACTCAGAAAAAGCAACATTCTGCAATTTCCATAAATTCTTCATTTGTCTATAGTCATTATGTACAGTGGATCAGTTTCTGAGTAGAGAGTTACTAACTATTCAGAGTTTAAAACAATTAGTTAAACTTCTCTGGGAAGCATCTGTCATCCTCCCGAAGTTGTCAGCTTTTCTTTAGTTGACTAGGGAGGTTATTTTTGGAGCTCTCATTTCTTTCCAGGATCATTTTCTTAGGCAGTTTGCTACTTTGTGGCATGCTGTCATTATGCTGAAATTTAAAAATTAATTATACTAAAATGTTAAAGACACTGGCTCCACACATGACAGAGGAGCCCCAAAGCAGGAAACCAATGGCAAGAACTGAAAGACAAGCATTTCAAATCCTTGAAGTGCACAGAACTTGTTTTTCTGATGTGTGCTTAATCCTTTCATATATCTGATCTGTCGTCATCATACATTTGAAAACTAAGGTTACATTAAAGTAGACTTTACTTGTTGAAACCACATTTTAGGGTAGAAATTAAGACTAAGGGGAGAAAAGGTATTACTTTCCTTAGTGAATGGCATGGTTAAACAGCAACAAAGAGTCCAGAAAAATGTACAATCAAAAGAAAAATTCCTTTCTACTCCTTCCACCCTCAACTCCACTCTCCAGACACAGCCACTTTAAAAGTCTTTCTTACGTTTCTCCGGTGGTTACTTCCATGAGAATTTAAATAAAAACGATTAATTTACCAAAAGCAATAAAAACATCTTTAGATCTTATCTATTAATCCTCTTACATGAGAGATGAGGGTTAAAGTTCATTTACACTAACCCTCTCCCATATTTCTAATAATTGTATAATTCTAATACCATAATTTGTTTCCTTTGTGATCTTAAATATACTTAAACTTCTGATTTTTATTCCGCATTTCTTAATTCCCTCATTTGCAAATAAGGATGCAGGTGCCTTTCCCACTTCCCCCACTCAACTTCTCCTAACTCATGTTGACAAACTTAATAACTATGTTCGGTTGCCTAAATACAATGAAAACTTCTCGTCTTACTATATGCTGATTCTAAAAGTTGAAAACCAGCAAACAGCAGTTTACCTTAACATGACCCCATGAATACTATTCACTGAAAAACAGTATGATAGGATTTCCTTGCCCAATGCCATATTAGCAGAGGAAAATATTTCTATTTTTAAGATAAAATGAACTTTTCCATAAACCTCATAAAATATTGAAAATCACTTATTTCATACAGCATTACCTATTAGGTCTTCTTGCCAAAAAATATAAAACCTGAATCCAATCAAACTTTAACAACTAGCTTCAAATTACTGGAAATACAGAAAGAGGAACAAGTTAAATGACAAGTCAAATCCTGAATGTGGGATATTCTACAGGCAAACTGTTTCTTCAGTATGTCAAATGGCATGAGAAAAAAAAAACACAAAACCACACATACACAACCAGATACCATGCAAGGATCTTGTTTGGATCAATTTGAACATATCAACTATACAAATACATTTTTGAGACAAACTGAGAAACCTAACTATGAACTGGAATGTCAGATTATACCAATAAATTATTATTAATTTTGTAGGTTTCCTAATGGGATTATTATTTAAAAAGTAAATGTCTTTATTTTCTTTTAGAGATTGAAACTGAAGGATGCAGGGGTAAATATTATTTACTGTCTATAATTTGCTTTTAAATATTTCTAAGCCAAGTCAGAAAAAAGTGGGAGAAAGGATAGATGAAACAATTGTGGCATATTTTTTTTCAAAGATTTTTATTCATTTATTTGACAGACAGAGATCACAAGTAGGCAGAGAGGCAGGGAGAGAAAGGAAGGGAAGCAGGTTCCCCGCTGAGCAGAGAGCCCGACACGGGGCTCGATCCCAGGACCCTGGGACCATGACCCTGGGACCATGACCTTAGCCGAAGGCAGAGGCCCCAAACCACCGAGCCACCCAGGTGCCCCATATTTTTTATAACTGTTGAATCCAGTGATGGATATATAAGAATTCACCATGCTATTCTCTCTGTTTCTCTTTATATGTGAACACTTTCATAACAGCAAACCAACTACCATATTTAATTCCTAGGACTAATATTTTCTTGTTGAATTTTTGTATTTTCTTGCTATTCCTATGCTTGGAATTTTCTTGGAGTGTATGTATATGTGTGTGTGTGTGTGTGTGTGTGTGTACCACAAATAACAAGCTTATAAGAAATCTTGAAAAATTATTCTGCTGATACCCTGTGGAACTCATTTTCTTCTTCGAGAGATACTTCTCAGGGCCCTCACTTACTGCTTTAGGCAGGCTAGCGTCCTCTTGAGTCTCTGTATTATTTATGTTTTTAATTTTCTGTATTTCACAATGTTTCAGCTTCTTATAAAAAGCTTTCTGGCTGGGGAGAGACTGCTTCCTGGGGTGTTAATTCCTGGAGCCAGCAAAGGGCTCAGCCAGGAGTAGGCCTAGTATATGCAAACTGACCAATCCTGGGCCACACTTCCTCCACCAACCCAAGCAACCCAGGAGGCCTGTGCTTTTAACCACGCCAGGCCTGCCAGGCCCAGTACTAAGCAACTGGAGACCATCTGCAGAGCCTGGAGCCCCGGGGAATGATTTAAACTACCCAGACCGAAACTGCTTCTCTGTCCTGTCTTGATTTTCCTGTGGAAGCCCACTGAAGATTCTGGCCCAGATTTTCCTCTTGCTCCTGTCTTTTTGCCACTTGACCAAAACCTGGTGCTTCTTCGTGATCCTGCCAGCATGCAGTGACTGGCCCCCTCCCTGAGACCTGTGATTTATAATAAACTTTGGTCCTTGAGCCTCCTCTGAGGCCACACCTGACTGACCACAGAACGGTCTTCAATGTAGTTATCAGCTTACAACTGTCCTTAAATCAACTTCTGGTTAAAGCTATTTCATTCAACCCATGTTCTTCTCTTTCGTGGTCTTCTGCTGCTTGATATCATATTAAATCTGGTGTGTGAAAAGTAACTTTGAGTTTTTGATGTTGAAAAATGTTTTTAATTTTACATTCATAGTCTTGATCAATAATTTGTCAGTTCAAAGTAATTTTCCAACTGTGCACTTGAGGCATTGGTCCAGGGACAGTGATGAGAAGTCTGACGGCAGTGTGATTCTTCTTTTTTTAACTCAGGTTTTTCTTTCATGATTTATTTTACTTTTTATTTTTTTAAAGATTTTATGTACTTATTAGATAGAGAGAGATCACAAGTAGGCAGAGAGGCAGGCAGAGAGAGAGGGGGAAGCAGGCCCCCTGCTGAGCAGAGAGCCTGATGCGGGGCTCAATCCCAGGACCCTGAGATCATGACCTGAGCCGAAGGCAGAGGCTTAACCCACTGAGCCACCCAGGCGCCCTGATTTATTTTATTTTTATTTTATTTTTTTAAGTATGCTCCACACCCAACGTGGGACTTGAACTCACGATCCTGAGATCAAAAGTCACATGCTCTACTGACTGAGCCAGCCACGTGACCCGACAGTGTAATTCTTATTTCTTGTACATAAACTCTAGTTATTTCTGAGATCTTTCAGAATATTATGACTTGGAAGTAGTAAAATTGTTGAGGCTGTGTCTAGATGTAGATCTTTTTTTTTTTTTAAAGATTTTATTCATTTATTTGATAGACAGAGATCACAAGGAGGCAGAGAGACAGGCGGAGAGAGAGAGAGAGGAGGAAGCAGGCTCCTGCTGAGCAGAGAGCCAGATGCGGGACTCGATCCCAGGACCCTGGGATCATGACCTGAGCCGAAGGCAGAGGCTTTAACCCACTGAGCCACCCAGGGCGCCCCTAGTTGTAGATCTTTTCTATTAATCTTGCTCAGCATTCTGTAGATTCTTCAGCCTAAGGATGCATGTTTTTCTTTTCTTCTCAGCTTCTTCTATTATTTCTTATTTCTTTGACAAGTTCCTCCCTCCTATTTTTTATTCTTTCCTGGAGTATCTATTTTTTGCTGTCATATATTCTTTTTCTTTTTTAGAAAAATATTTTATATGAGAGAATGAGTGAGTGAGAGAACACAAGCAGAGGGAACAGCAGAGACAGAGGGAGAAGCAGGCTCCCCACAAAGCAGGAAGCCTGATGCGGGGTTCAATCCCAGGATCCCAGGATCACGACCTGAGCCAAAGGCAGATGCTTAACCAGCCAAGCCACCCAGGTGCCCCTCCTGTCATTTTCTGTCAATTTGTTCTATATTTCTATGACATTCCAGTATTATTTTCAACCTCTCTTAACTTAAAACTTCTCTAATCAAATTTTTATTTATTTACTTTTAAAGATTTTATTTATTTGAGAGAGAAAGAGAGAGAGAGATAGAGAGGGGGCATGAGATAGGGGAGGGTCAGAGGGAGAAGCAGGCTCCCTACCGAGCAGGAAGCCTGATGGGGGACTATCCCAGAACTCCAGAATCATGACCTGACTGGAAGGCAGCTAGCTGCCTAACCAACTGAACCACCCAGGTGCCCTCTAATCAATTTTTAAATTTGCAAATACTTTCTTGCTCTTGATAATTCAGATATATTTTCTCAAATTCTTCTAAAATATAGCCATTACTTTTCTTAAAGATTTATTTCCTAAAGATTTCCTCCATGGTAAGTTGGTCTGCTGCTTTACCTTGTTCTTTCCTTCAAGGTATCTGTTCTACTTTGCTCGAATGTCTGATATTAGGCTAGAGACATCTACCTCTCCTGCAATGCCTAAATGAGCTCTCTCTCTCTCTCTTTTTTTTTTTTTTTGGAGGAGGGGTTAACTCTGGATTGCCAAAAACACACCAGTGCTTCTAGTTCTTTCCAGTAACTCCTTCAACTTCTCTAGAGAGAATCTCTCCATTTTTTTTTTTTTTAAATATAGGTTATTTGGAACTTCAGAATCAGAGAGGGGGCAGGGTACCAAATCATACAGTTGTTCTTACAGGAAATTACCATTTGTCCAGTTTTGGTGTAGAATCAAAGAAGAATATACACAATTATCTAGAAAAACTATTTTTTTAAAGATTTTATTTATTTATTTGCCAGAGAGAGAGATTACAAGTAGGCAGAGAAGCAGGCAGAGAGAGAGGGGGAAGCAGGCTCCCCGCTGAGCAGAGAGCCCGATGTGGGGCTCCATCCCAGGACTCTGAGATCATGACCTGAGCCAAAGGCAGAGGCTTAACCCACTGAGCTACCCAGGTGCCCCTGGAAAAGCTATTAAGCTACTTTTTTTTCTACCAATTACATAGTTGTGTGAGGTTGGATTTTCTTTATAATTTCAATCAAAGCAAGAGATGACTAAAGATTGAATTTTTCATGAACTATTGGGACTTCATCAAGATCAAAAAGCTTTTGCACAGCAAAGGAAACAGTCAACAAAACCAAAAGACAACTGACAGAATGGGAGAAGATATTTGCAAAGGACACATCAGATAAAGGGCTAGTATCCAAAATCTATAAAGAGCTTATCAAACTCAACACCCAAAGAACAAATAATCCAATCAAGAAATGGGCAGAGGACATGAACAGACATTTCTGCAAAGAAGACATCCAGATGGCCAACAGACACATGAAAAAGTGCTCCACATCACTCGGCATCAGGGAAATACAAATCAAAACCACAATGAGATACCACCTCACACCAGTCAGAAGGGCTAAAATTAACAAGTCAGGAAATGACAGATGCTGGGAGGATGCGGAGAAAGGGGAACCCTCCTACACTATTGGTGGGAATGCAAGCTAGTGCAACCGCTGTGGAAAACAACATGGAGTTTCCTCAAAAAGTTGAAAATAGAGCTACCTTACGATCCAGCGATTGCACTACTGGGTATTTACCCTAAAGATTCAAACGTAGTGATCCGAAGGGGCACGCACCTAAATGTTTATAGCAGCAATGTCCACAATAGTCAAACTATGGAAAGAACCAAGATGTCCATCAACAGATGAATGGATAAAGAAGATGTGGTATATACACACAATGGAATACTAAGCAGCCATCAAAAGAAATGAAATCTTGCCATTTGCGACGACATGGATGGAACTAGAGGGTATTATGCTTAGTGAAATAAATCAATCGGAGAAAGACAGCTATCATATGATCTCCCTGATATGAGGAAATGGAGATGCAAGATGGGGGCTTGGGGGGTAGGAAAAGAATAAATGAAACAAGATGGGATCTGGAGGGAGACAAACCATAAGAGACTCTTAATGTCACAAAACAATCTGAGGGTGGCTGGGGGGAGGGGGGAGGGAGAGGGTGGTAGGGTTATGGACACTGGGGAGGGTATGTGCTATGGTGGGTGCTGTGAAGTGTGTAAACCTGGCGATTCACAGACCTGTACTCCTGGGGCTAATAATACATTATATGCTTATACAAAACTTAAAAAATTAAAAAAAAAGAAATACAAAAATTAAGTATCACTCAGCTTAGGTTTCTGCTGTAATTAGCTTCTGGTTTTCATCCTCTGAGTTATATTTTTTTCTTTTGCTTCAGAGTGTTTTGTTTGGGGAGTATCTTTTCTGTATTGAAAGCTATCTGAAATATGTTTTTAAAGTAAGCAGGGTATTAACAATAAAAAAAGAAATTAAAAAAAAGATTGAATTTTTCAGAGTATAAAGGGGTTCTGAGATTAAAAAAAGAGAAGTTTGGGAACAGCTGCGTTAGAAGAACAAATGGAAAGAGACTGTGGCCATTGTAGCTAGGTCTCTAAGGCAGAATGTGCCCTACAGTTATCCAGAAAGAGCAATGGGATTCAGAGCATATGACCAAATAGACCTCATTTTGAGAGGGAAATCAGAATGGATGGAAGTTCTCATCTCTTAGTTTCCTCAGCATAAATATAGAAAATAAATGAGAATCCCCTGTGGGTAGGTATAGTTTTAAAAAGAACCAATACTTAGTTAACACTATAATTATCTTTTCCTGTAAACAAACTCCTATTGTTTTCAAAACTACAGATTATTAAAAAAAAAAGGAAACAATTTATCTGATGATATGCAGAAGATATAGTGATGCAAAAAACAACATTGGTGAGATAAGTAATGACTGAAACTGAGAAATGGGGACATGCCATTGTTTAGAGCAGCTTTCCTTAATCTTTTAAAACCCATGCCCTGTTTTCATAAACATAAAAATCCCACCACCATCTGTGCTCTCAGGAGTTGTCATAGCAATACAATGCTCTCAAGGCAGACTCAATGAACAATGCCAAGTACAGTAGTGCAGAGGCAGTTTTAAGAAGGGCTTTAACAATAGAGTCTAGTTCTTAGATGGATGGTCTGGCTAAATCCAAGAGAAAATTCGGAGTTCACAGAATACAGCTTTGTGCTCAAGCCCAATTATTTTTATAGAGATCATAAAAAATTAGTAGTTGTAAATAACTATTTATTAAATCCAACACTGTTTACTAACTTAAGAGTGATAACTGTAATAGCTACAAATGAAAGCTACGCTACTGTGTTATACGATTTTAGAATGATACTATCTTTGCCTTCATCTTCACAAGAAGCTGAGTAACATATAATGTGTAACAAACATACAAGAAGCCATATAATGTATTAGGTCACAGAGCATGGACTTGAAAGGCAGATACTGCTACACTGACATTTTAAATAATTAAAAAGTGCTTCACTAGACAAAATTCTTTAGGAAGTCATCTAGTATATATGGAATGCCTGGCCTAAGAATCAAGACATCTTGAACTAAAGAACCATCAAGTTACAAATGTCTATAATTAATCCATTCAATAGCAGAATCTCATCTGATCTTCCCAAATTTTACAGTACAAACAAAACTACTATCCTTTGTTTAATGCATGGATTAACATTTTAAACTTATTTTTTTTTGTTTTGACAATGGTAAATCATTATTGAAAGATATTAAAGACATATAGACATTAAATAGTAAGCAATACCATGCTTATGGGTAGGAGGATTCAATATTAAAACTATATCAGCACTCCAAAAATGTATCTGTAAATTAAATGTACTTCCAACATAAAAATCCCAAGAAAGTTCCTTTTAAATAAGTCTCTTTATTTTGACAATTAGATACATGGATAAAATTTCTGTTATATAGGATTATATTATCCATGCTATTTTATTTATTTATTTATTATTTTATCTTATTATTATTAATTTATTTTTATTTATTTATTTTAAAAGTTTATTTCCTCTAAACCTTTTTTCCCTCTATAACCTATTTTTAAAAAAGATCTTATTTGTTTGACAAAGAAGAAGAGACAATGCACGCTAAAGAGCGTCAGCAGGGGGAGCAGCAGAGGGAGATGGAGAAGCAAGCTCCCTGCTGAGCAAGGAACCCAAGACAGGGCTTGATCCCAGGACCCTGAGATCATAACCTGAGCTGAAGGCAGATGCTTAACTTACTGAGTCGCCAGTTGCCCCTATAAGCTACTTAAAAAAAAAAAAAAAAAAAAAAAATTATTTATTTGTTTGAGAGAGAGAGAGAGAGAGAGAGAGAGAATGTGAGTGGGAGGGGAAGAGGAGCAGAGGGAGGGGGAGAGTAGTTCAAGCAGACTCCCCACTGAGTGCAGAGCCTGGAGCAGGGCTCCATCTCAAGACCCTGAGATCAGGACCTGAGCTAAAATCAAGGGTTGGATGTTTAAGCAACTTAGTCATTCAGGTACCTCTCTCTATAGCTTACTTCTTAAGACTTTTTTTTTTAAGACTTTATTTATTTCTTTGACAGAGACAGATCACAAGTAGGCAAAGAGGCAGGCAGAGAGAGGAGGAAGCAGGCTCCCTGCTGAGCAGAGAGCCTGACGTGGGACTCGATCCCAGGACCCTGAGATCATGACCTGAGCCAAAGGCAGAGGCTTTAACCCACTGAGCCATCCAGGTGCCCCACAGACTTTTTTTTTTTAACAAATGTTTGTACAGAAAAATTGAAAGGACAGTACAGAATATAGTACCCCTACACCTAGTTTCCCCCTATTATTAACATCTTATATAGTATGGTACATTTCTTAAAATTAAGGGACTAATATTGATACATATTATTAAATAATATCCACACGTAACTCAGATTTCTATAGTATTTACCTAATATCCTTGTCCCGTTCCAAGATCCCATTTAGGATGCCACACTAAATTTAGCCATCATATCTCTTTAGGCTTTTCATGGCTGTGGCAGTTTTTCAGTTTTCCTAGTTTTTGATGACTTTGACAGTTTTGAGTAGTACTAGTCAGGTATTTCATAGGATGCACTGCTTTTAGAATATGTCTGATGCTTTTCTCACAATAAGATTCAGGTTATAGGTTATTGGGAGGAAGATCATAGAGATAAAGTGCTATTTTCATCAAATCGGATCGAAGGTACACACAAGACTTATGACTGCTTATATTGACCTTAATCACCTGGCTGAAATAGTGTATGTCATATTTGTCCACTGCAAAGTCACTCTCTTCTCACCCTCCCAGAGGGAAGTCACTATGAGTAGCCCACACCCTCGCCCGGTGCAGTTATGCTCCCCCTCCTTGAGGGCAGAGTATCTACATAGTTTATTTGAATTCTGTCTCAGTGACTTGTCTCTTCTCTTCTACTAGTTAACTTATTTATTTATTTTTTTTTAAAAGATTTTATTTATTTGTCAGAGAGAGAGAGAGAGAGAGAAAGAGCGAGCACAGGCAGCCAGAGGCAGAGGGAGAAGCAGGCTCTCTGCCGAGCAAGGAGCCCGATGTGGGACTCGATCCCAGGACGCTGGGATCATGACCTGAGCCGAAGGCAGCCGCTTAACCAACTGAGCCACCCAGGCGTCCCTAGTTAACTTATTTAATCAATTATTTATATCAATGTAGATTCATGAATATCTATTTTATACTCTTGGTTATAATCCATTACTACTTTATTCTGTTGGTTATTTTTTCCAGCTTTTGACACCAGGAGCTCTTTCAGTTGGTTCCTGTGTAAAGCTGACACATACATACCAATATGATTTTTGTTGTTGTTGTTGTTGTTGTTGTTGTTAGCACTTCCTTACCTTTTGGCACTTTAACATGTTCCGGGCTTATCTTCTATATTTCCTGCCTCAGTGTTAGAACCAGCTGTTCTTCCAAGAAGCCTGGCTCCTTTTATTAGAGAATGATGTGAGAAACCAAGATCTGAGTGCAAAGTGTGCTCATAGTACTGGGGGAAGATCCCCTTTAAAATGTCTTTTTAAAAAGGCAGAAGATATATAGGACACATACTATAAACAACTCAAAGTTCTTTCTTGGATATAGAAGAGGAACTAATGCACACGAGTAATTTTTAAAAATCCTTTCAATTCAGGACCCTTGCTTTGGCTGGGGATCACATACAAATATAAAAGCAAAATAACTTCATAATGCAATTCCCGAAACTGGTTTTTTGTTTTTTTGGGGGGGTGTTCTATCTTATTTTTATTTTTATTTTTTTAATTTTTATTTTTTATAAACAAATTTTTATCCCCAGGGGTACATGTCTGTGAATCGCCAGGTTTACACACTTCACAGCACTAACCATAGCACATACCCTCCCCAATGTCCATTACCCCACCCACCTTTCCCGACCCCCTCCCCCCCGCAACCCTCAGTTTGTTTTGTGAGATTAAGAGTCACTTATGGTTTG
>PISX010014808.1:0-51755 GCA_004024625.1 Mellivora capensis
GCATGCATTTCTTCATCGTAACGTCCGCCTGCATGCTCTCGACCATCCCTAACGCACAGGCTGGCACCACTCCCCTCCAGATGTCTCAGTGATTCTTGCTTTGCACAGGGCTTTCTAGAACTACAGCGCTTATGTGCTTAAGGTCAGGCAAACAGAGCTATTTACTGCACCCGGCAGAGTACATCAGTATACCTCACTTCCTCCAGGACCAACCCTGTACCCCAACAGGGAAGCCACATGATAGAATGTTCTGCAAACATGGTCCACGTTTCTTCAGCCCCTGGTAGTGGGCCATCAACCTCAGGAGAGCTTTCCTGGACACAGCACAGGACTTTTTTAGGGAACGTGAGGTCACCGTGCTGGCAATGTGGGCGCAACCCGATCGCACACATGCCATCCAGTGAAATCAAAGCCCCATCCCCAGGATCATTTCGACACTTTTTTCAAGTGCATGCATAACACAAAAGGTCACTGGAGGAGCACAAGGGAGAAAAGTTCACAAAACAAGGAGCTGGAAAGAAGGAGCCACTGTTGGATAATCGGGAAAGGGTAGAAACCTGCCTGCTTGGCTGCTCCTTCTAGGTCCTGGTATGGGAGTGGGGAATGGGGAGGCTCAGTACGCTGGCCCCAGGGAAGGTGGAACCAAAATGCACCCTTCAGACACTCGACACCTGGCTGGGTCAGATCCTGCTCGCTGAGGTTTCCACTAAATCTCATTTGTGCACAGGTGACCCATGGTGATCTTTGAAATCTTGCTCTGGTCTCAGAAGAAATCCAACTTGCAAATGTGACTGGAGTCAGGCTAAGGCTATCCATCCATCTCTCCGTCTGTCTGTCTGTCTGTCCATCCATCCATCCATCCCTCTGCTCACTCGCTCATTTTGAGGACCACAAATGCGAGGTACAGTTAACCACCTTCAATCCCAGCCCAACGTGCTTTGTTTTCTCAAAGGTGGTAAAGCACCTCGACAGCCACTGACTGCAGAGAAGCCATTGGGAACGTCCCTATCTGAGTGACCGGAACCGTTTAGGTGACAGGCTGCCCTGATCCCACCCCATGAAGGACGAGTGGTTAGCAAGAGAAGGCACAGAGCCAAACAGAGGCCATTTACTGCAATGCCTCCCCCCAAAAGGCTGAAGAGTCTGGGGTCTTCCTTTGCTCTTGAGGTAAGGCTTGATTCAGCAACGCCCTTTTATAAGGGACAGGACCCTGCATGTGCACAGAACAGAAGCTGATATCCCACGAGACAGACTCTTGTCATACTTACGCTTTCCCGGCATGATGGGGGCTGCACACAGGGTCAGACTCCAGGGAAACTGAGGCATGAGGATATGTCAGGGAAGGCTGGGTCCTGGAAGCCTGGAATGCAGGGATCTGTGGCCATTGTGGTGATGGTGACCCTAGTCTGTTTCCTCCTTGCCTCCACAAGGATCTGAAAGATTCAGGGGTCTGGAAGCCTGGAGAAGGACTGCCTGCGGACAGCGGCTCCTGCCCTTCCTCTCCCCAGCTCCACCTCCCACCTTCCCTGGCTCTCACACTAGGATCGAACTTGCTTCCTCCCCTACTTTTAGAACAAAGCAACAGTACCCCCGAAAGAGAAGTGTTCTGTGTTAAGAAAAATGCACAGCTCCTGGGGTCAATGAGCATCTGCTCCAATTTCAGAGGCAGCTACAAGCCAGCCTGAAACATCTACGTGTTAAGAGTTTTTACAGTTTTCTGACGGTAGTACTTTACATTCGCAAAGCCCTTGAGGCTCTGCGTGCAGGATCTCAACTATTTTCTCCCTTGGGCCTCAGGCGAATGCCATGAGACACACAACAGGTGCTATCCCTCTTTATGGTTAAAGAGGCCAGTGTTGAGTGGGGCTTGTCTCTGGGCACCCTACCCCCACCCACTTCCCTAGGCATCTCAGAGCCTGGAGGCTGGAGCAGAGAGACTGGAGCTGGAGCCTGGAGCCTGGAGCCTGGAGTAGAGCCCAGAGCCCAGAACCTAGAACCTGAAGCCAAGCCTTGAGTAGAGCCCAGGGCCCAGAACCTAGAACATGGAGCCTGGAGCAGAGCCCAGAGCCTAGAACCTAGAACCCAGAGCTGAGCCTGGAGCAGGGCCCAGAGCCTAGAACCTAAAACCTGGAGTCTAGAGTCTGGGGAGAGCCTAGAACCTCAAACCGGAACCTCGAGTCTGGAGCAGAGCTTGGAGCTAAGGGCAGGACCCAAGTCTCTGTCTGTCAGTCTGAATCTCTGTAAATGTGGGTGGGTGGCAGGCAGGGGGCCACTGAACACACATGGTCTGTGGCCAGAACAAACCCTCGCCTCATTTTAGAGCGGCTGTGTGAGGAGACATGGGTGCCCTGGAGAGCGGCAGGAGTCCCTGCCCGAAGCACCGTGTGCTCAACCGCGAATTGTCACCACCATGTATAGGGGGGAGCGCCGAGGGTCGCCATGGCCTGTCCAAGGTGGCAAAGCCAGCAAACGGTGACCCCAGGCCGCAGACCCAGGTCTTCCGACTCAGAGTCCAGCCCTGACCCTCTAGGCTGTGTTTCCTCAAGGGTGAGCAAAATACCTCTCATGGAAATCAGGAGGAAATTTTATTTCACTGTTTCTTTTAGGGCTTCCCCCACTGCCGTCCATTCCTGAAAGCAGCTCTCAGGCCAAGGGATACCCAAGATCAGCTAATACAGCCCCGGCCTCGGCGGCACATCCGGGACAGCCATGGTCTGTGGGTGGTGCGGGCCTCTGGCTGGCGAGTTCCGACAAGGCTATCAGTATGAAGACAGCATGGTTCTGTCTCCTGGTCTATTGTGACATCGGATGAGTCTTCAGGATTTAGCAAGAGTCACGAGTGGAAGCCACATGGAAATTCTGACAAAAGTGGCTCCAGCTACTTGGGAGAGAAATCCCACCTCCAGAGGTTTTCCCATCAGTTCGAAGACCAGTTAGCACCCACTGCGGAGGAATTCCCCTTCCTGCTTCGATCTGTATTCACCCAGCAGGTGGTTCCCAAGTGGCTCCTATGTGCTGGGCTTGGGGGGTCCCCCGGTGATGGGCCCTGGTGCAGCCCCCAGGGAGAGCCCCCCTGGATGGGAGACAGGAGCTGCTAAAGGAAACGGCAGCCCGGCAGATGAGTGTGACAGGAGGAGGAGGACTGGGTGACAAATACTGCGCATCCCAGGCCCTGTGTGGGAGATGCACGGGCCTGAGGCTTCCCAGGAGGAGGGAGAGCCAGCCAGGAGGGGATGGGAGGACTGAGTGCTCCCTGAGGAGGCCTAGACCTCAGCCACCAATGTGCCTCACTGGTTCCCAGCTGCCCTGTCTTTGTCCCACAGTGGAGGAGCTGAAACTCTGAGCCAGCAAAGGCCCACGTCCCAGAGGTCCTGGGCAGCAGAGCTGGCCCGCTTCTAGGTCTGCTGAAGAGAGAAGCTATCCATGACAAACACAGCCCGGGCATAAGGAAGGAAACCTGATGGTGTCTGTGAAATCCAATAGCTCAAAACTTTAAAAAACTGCAAAACAGAATAAACAATTATTTCTGTATCATTGATGGCGTATTATTACATGGGTCAAAAAAGAGACAACGGGCCCAAAATGGAGTCACTTGTGCTAAGCACCACGTTGGCAAACCAAGACTTAGAACCCCACCTAAGTGCAGTTTCAGCCTCTCCCAGGAGCGTAACCATCACAGGTCAGTCTGGAGTCACAGGGTCAGCCCCAGGGAGGTGACCAGCCAACCGGATCCCTGCCATCCCCCACACGGAGGAGGAGGTCTTGCCTCAAACAATCCACTCTTTGCCAGAGAATTCCTTTTCCTGTCCCTCCGGCCCAGACAAGACTTCCATTTCCTCCAGCTCCGAGGGGCTCCCTTTACTTCTAGACGAGATGTTGCCCGTTCATGGATCACCGAATGAAGCTGGTTAGGTCTTCACAATGACTCCGCTGGATTTTAGTTTTTAACATACATGATGCTCTCACCTGTTAACACTTTCCCATGTGACGTCATTTTAACAAGCCAGTAATCAGAGACCTAGGGGACAGCCTGCCAAACTGCAAGGCTGGGCTCCCACTCTGTCCTCCACTCCACATAAATGGGAACCATCATGTTCTATTTTGGGAATGTTGGGAAGATGTTTAGGAAAGAAAGAATACATTAAAATCATGACGTTATTCACACTCACACAAACCCCCCTGAAAATCCAAGTGAAAGAGATCTGTCAAGCCAAAAGGAATCCTAGAGCTGAATTTTTAGTTACGGAGAAGGATGGCACCCAGCGGGTTTTCCTTCACAAATGCACATCACAATGGAAGCCAGAGGTCTAAGCCACGGAGGGGAAGATGACAGACAGAACATTGTCATGATTAAGTCACTCCTGTCTCATGTCTGAAGCCCAAGAGGGACCTACACGCCCTGGGGCCAAGGGCACGGAGAGGGCAGAGGGAAGGAGAGGGCTGAGACAGCGCTAATTTTCACTGGGAGAGAAGGGAGAGATGGCCTACCTACCACCTTCTCAGGAACAAGTGTCCGGGCACCAGGCAGGGACCAGCAGTCTAGCGGTCTATTTTAAGAAGTTCAGCTGTGAACAGCAAAAGCAACGTACTTTTTAGGAAATACGGGGACAATTTTAATCCTAGGAAATGTGCTGTCGCTGATCTTCCTGATGTCCCATACGCGTCCCCTTCTATCTGGGGGCCTTTCTGGGGGGACTCTGGAATCCTGATGGGCAGCCAGCACCCTCCCCAAGGCTGAAGCAGGGGCTTCCCTCATTCCTTCTCTGGCAACACACCTGGGATTTCGAAAGAGGGGGTGATCCTGGCAGATACACTCGCGAGGTCTCTGGTTCTCATTGGATAATGTGGCTGCTTGGGCTCCCTGCCTGTTTGCTCCCTGCCCTTAGAGTGTCACTCTAAGCCTAGCTTCTCACTGTCCTAAGGCTTTCCCCTGGCTGCTCTCTTTCTCCCAGCTGTGGGCACCCATGGCCATGCCACCCTCGAGGTGAGTGGGGGATGGTAGACTCAGATTGAGGCGCCTGGCTCTGTGTCCAGGCAGGTCCTGGCAGTGTTCGCCTGTCCTCAGTATCCCTGGCATGAAGCCAGCAGGCAGGAGGCAGAGCCCACAGCCAGTGTGAGGCTGTGCCCCTGACCGAGGGCAGAGCCCGCTCTCAGCACGTGCGAGCACCGCGCTATTCCTGGAGTGCACCTGAGCCACGGCCTGGGGCCCTTTCCTCGGGGAGGAGGGGGCAAAGCTCTGCTGCACCAGTACGGATTCAAGTCCCAACTGAACCACACCTAATGTCTGCAGCATACCGGAGGGATTGGGAAAGGGGTTTCCTCAATGGGCAGAAGGGAGACACGTGGCCCCATTGGATGTCACTCAAAAGACGATGCCTCAGCAGTTCCCGCCTTCATGTTGAAAACAGAGGGCCTATCCCATCCCGATGCTGGGCGTACACATGCTCTGGATGCCAAGGAAGCCACAGGACCCTGAAGGTGTGCATGGAGTTGAGCTGGGTGCGGTCCATATGCTCACCTGGCATCCATCTTGCTGGTCCCAAGGCCCTGGCTGCCCCTGCACACGGGCACCGTCCTACCCTGGGGCACATCCCATCAGGTGCTCCCTCTGGAGTTGGATTCAGCCTCCAGAAGGCAGGGGACCCCAGGGTTCAGTTAGTGCCCACATGGACCAGGCTGTTGGCTCTGTCCCTGGCCCTGCTCCTTACTCTAACTCCCCTGGGGAATGTAGTTCCTCTTCCACAAAGGAAAGGAGGCTCTGACACACAGACACTATACCCTCCATGGCCCCCCAATTTCCAATGACTGACGGTGCTCCTTCAACAGACCCGCATGTGTCCCCAAGCTGGACTGGGCTCTGGCCACAGTCAGCCAGTCCTGCCCCTGGGCCCCTGGGCCCCTGGGCCCTCCTTCCTCTGTGCCCAGTCATGGGTGACACTCGCCCTGTTCTGCATGATGGACCACACCTTTGTCACAGCATATTTCAGCCAAGAAGAAATCACTGATGTAAAGCTGTGCTGCCCATCTGGTGGCCACGAGCCATAAGTGGCTATTTAAATTTAAATGCATTAAAATTAAATGAAATTTGAGATGCAAGGGGCATCGGCATGCCTCCGTCGGTTGAGTGTCCGGGTCTTGATTTCAGCTCAGGTCATGGTCTCGGGGTTATGGGATTGAGCCCTGTGTCGGGTTATGCGGTCAGCGGGGAGTCTGCTTCACCCCCTTACCCTTGCCCTTCCCCCTGCTTATGCTCACTCTTTTTCAAGTAAATGAATAAAATCTTTTTAAAAATTTAAGATGCATTTCTCAGGTGTGCTAGGCACAGGGCAAGTGCTCAGCAGTCACACGTGGCTGGTGGCCACCAGAACACGGAGCAGGGAGAGAGGACCACCATCACTGCAGAAGGTTCTCCTGACCAGCACTGTTCTGGATGATTTTAAGACATGTCTGGGATCATTTACAGCAGTATCTTAGGACATCTCTGGGGGGAGGGGACACATTAGCTGTTAGGTCAACATGCAAATCCCATCTCTCTGTCAACCTGGAAAACTGCCCCCATGCCTAAGGGATCTCATAAAACAAGGTGAAAAATGAAAATAAAAGAAATCAAGGGTAACGGTAAAGAAAGAATGGACAAATTTATGAGATGGAGCTTAAAAGCAAAGCAAAAAACTTAGATCTCCTGGTTCCTTTAGGTTGAAATATTGTCGTGAGCATTTCTTCCCCCAAGCCAAGAAGGGCTGGAAGCTTCACAGTATACTACTCCAGCAAACAGCTCTGGCTCTTACATACTTGCTGATCTGAGGGTTTACCCACTGCCAAGACCATATCACATTCTGCCTACCTAAACTCTCCAGGTATTTTATGTTTGCTTTATATCTCAGATCTTAGAGAATTTTCCAAACAAATACGTGAATTATCCTTGATGCGTGAAGCTATGAAAATTTTATTTTTTTATAAGTCCCTTTGTTTGTTCACCTAATTTGATATTTTATTCCACTCTCAATGAAAGAAGATCATGATTCGTTCCCTTCTCTAGGCTGTTCTCTGGACAATCTCTGGACATTAGGGATTATTCTGTCCTGGTATAAATCTCAGATTAATTTTCAGCATTCTTCTCAATCCCACCACTCCCTTAATCAAAAGCAGAACTCTACCTGTAGGGACCAAATTAGAGAGGTTTGGTTTGCTAGCATTAAGCAATAGTCCCTTCCAACACTGATGCTGTTTAGGGCATTGGACTGGTGAATGGGAGATGTGGGTTCAGATCCCAGGTTGTGTGCCTGTGCCCTGAGGAGGTAGTAAATGGACTAGCCCTTTAGCCACACTACTGTGCCCCTGGTGCTGTCAGACTCGCATCCTGTGGCACCTCCCCTCCTGGTCTTTGACCAAATGGTTCTCATAGCATTTTAGTGCCTCATTCTCAGAGCTGAATGGACAGCTGAGGATCACCATGCATCTGGGAGAGGCAGCAAGATGAAAGATAGAGGCCATCACAGACAAAGGGCAAAAAGAAACAGGTAATAATACAGCAGACAAAAGAAAAGTTTTGGAGAAAACAACAACAAAAAATTAATATCCTCAGAATGATAAGAAAAGGTGCCACATTTGTGAATCAGAGAGGATGCCATAAAAAGGGAACAAAGAATAACAACTGACAAAACCCCCACCTTTTAGAAGTTGAATACAGTACAGATAAGTTTAGCAGAAAGCATGGAAGATAAAGGTAAGTAATCTCCTATAAATCATCACCAAGAGAAGAAAGTTAGGGAAAGGGAATGAAAAGAAAGTTCTTCCCAGCAAAAGAGCTGCTATAAAGGAGAGCATAGGAAATGGTGGGGAGGGGAAAATTCAGAGAATTTCCCAGAACTTTAGGATACATGTTTTCAGATCCAATGACCCCCATGAATGCTCAATAAATGGAAAATAACCCATCCAGAGCACTAGAGATCAAGAGAAGGTCCTAAAAGCTTCTCGAAAGTAAAGGCAGAGATTATACAAGATATTGGCAATACACAATCCATCAAAATTCTCAAAGCAACCCTGAAGGCTGGAATACAGCGGAAAATAATGTCTTAAAATTGTGGTAGAAAATAGCTTTAAATTTTACTTTCTTGATCACTATAAGTTTATTTTATGGAAGAGATAATTCAGTCACATGGTTCAATACCCAAAGAGCATCAGGGCTCCTGGGTGGCTTTTGCGTCCTACTCTTGATTTCTGCTCAGGTCATGATCTCAGTGTTTCAAGCTAGAGCTCCACGCTCAGCAGGGTGTGTGCTTGAAGTTCTCTCTCTCCCGCTGCCCCTCCCTTGCTCTCTCTCTCTCTTTCTCCAAAATAAATAAATAAATCTTGAAAAAATTATCCAAAGAGCATTAAAAGTGACACTTGACCAATTCTGCTGGCCTCCCAGGGTTTCTTCATGCAAATGCAGACAAATAACTGCCTTTCTCACAAAAGAGACAGCACACTGTTTTTTTTTTTTCCTGCACATTGCTTCTTTCAGTTAATGACACATGTTAGAAATCATTTCAAAGAATACATAGAAATCTTCGTCATTCTTTGGAAAATTATTTTTAACCTAAAACGCTACAGTCAGCCAAACTATCAATCAAGTATGAGGGTAGAATAAAGACATTTTCAGACATGCAAACACTTGGAAAAGGCTTTCTTTCTCAGGACGCTACTGCAGGACGTGTTCCAGAAAAATGAGAGAGTAATCTCAGGAAGAAGATAATACGGCATCAGGCAAGCAGGTCCAACAACAGTAGAAAAGTGGGGAACTCTCAGAGTGGTGGCAAATGGAAGGACAGCTGAAGTCTAGAGAGGGTCTAGAGGACAGATGTTTCCTGGGGTCCTTATCCAGGAGGGGATAAAGGGGAAATGGTAGGCTGTCTGGTTTGTTGAATCACCCAGGAAATAGTACTGGGAGGGGTCCTGTTGAAAAGTTTTTGAAGAACTGGGTGTGACAGCTATGTCAACAAGAGAGCAATTGGAAAAAAAAATACAAGTCATGAACTCCGGAAAAGTCAGAAAGCTGTCCAGGGACAGAAACATCAGAGCGTGGGGCTTGAGTCCACAGCCAAACCACACATGACGTCACCGTCACCACTCCACCTTTATGAGGTACTTTTCATGAAAGAGCTCATATACCCTCATAAATGCCCATGGGAAGTGCACCCAAAACGTTCCCATTTTACCTACGGGATAAGTGAGGCACAAAGTGGTAAGGCAACCTGCCCGAGGTCATGGAGCACATGGCAGAACCGGGGTTTGAACCGGGGGATCTCCCCCTACTAGCACCATACTCTATATCCGTCTGTGGTTCTACTGCTACATAACTGTGGTGTGAGGATGAGGGGACACAGAAGTGGGGGGAGGGCCTGAGTGGGGCCCCCTCCCCCAGCCAGGGAACCAATGGTCCATGTCTACACTCGGATGATCTATAGACTGCACACTCATATCATTTATAAACACGGAGCTAATCACCAGATTGGTCAGGGTCTTGTCAGGCCATTAAGAACTTGGCCTTTATGCAGTGATAGGAGAAGCCACTGGGGAGTTTTAATTAGGCGACATGAGCTGACATATTTTCAAGGATCACCCAGCTGCTGTGTGGAGAATGGCCTGAGAATGTGGGACAAGGGTAAAAACACGTATTACCTTATTTAAATAAATATTACATTTCAGAAGTCAAGAGAATGAAAAAAAACAACCAAAAACCAAAAACGGGGATAGACTTCGCAAGGACAGAAGAATATCGACTCTCCCATGAACTGTCAAGCCTGATGGCCAGAGGTCAGCTGGGGACAACAGAACCAGAGATGGGAAGCAAGTTGGCTTGACTGCAGGACATAGCCCATAGCTGGGCCTCAGATAGAGCCAAGAACTGGATCCAGAAAGCGGTAGCCGTTGAATGTTGAACAGTACTGTCTTAGTTATCTTAGGCAAGCCACCAGCTCCTGTGAGCCCACTTCTCTATGTCAGAGAGACTCTAAACTCTGACGGTGGGACTCCACATAATTATGGGGGAAGCTTCTCGGCGAGGCTGGCACCCTGCAAGCCTCCGAGGCTACCTCAATTCCCATATGCCCCCTTTCCAGCCCTGAACCCTGACAAGACTCATGAGCGACAGGCTCAACTGGACTCTAGGTCTCCTGATTTCCACCCACTGTGCCACTTCTGCAGGCCACCCACATAAAACTCACAGCCCTAACCATGAAGTCAGTGAATCGTGAGGGTCACCCAGAAGGGGGAGAGGGAGACAGCTGGCTCTCAGACAGAAATAGCTGTGGGGAGGGGCCTGCACACCATCAGGACTGTCCACAGCTGAGTTCCTGATTCTGCTCCAACCAATGTCCTGGATCACAAACCAGACAACACTGGATGACACCATCCAGTCCATGGCCCCCATGTTTGTAGCTGCCGGCCCACCTCAGAAAAGCTGCCTCCCCTGGAACAAAGGCATGAGGGGGACAGTTTGGCTGTAGCAACATGACAGGGGTTTTAGGATGAGAATATCCTGTATGTACAAGGCTACCCAGAAGTGGTGGTGACTCACTCACCACCACCGTTAAAGGGCCCAGCAAGTTCATTCCTAAGTTGGGGTCCCCAGAGGCAGAGCCTGAGGCAGGGATTTTTGTGTGGGTCTGTATCTGGGAAGCACAGCCAACAGAAGAGGTGTAAAGGGAGAGGCAGGGGTAGGGGCAGGAGGTGGCCTCCGCCAGAGTATGCCCTCAGCCCCATCCCACAGGGAGCTCTGGCACCAGAGTCATTCCAACTTGAAGTGAAGGGAGGGGACATTTTATATCTTCACACCCCTCAGGCAACAGCTGCTGGCTGCCCCAGGGGTGGGGGTGGGGCACCCCTCCCCCACAGCGAATCCTGTGTGGCCAGGGGCACTTTTCTCCTGATAGGACAGCTGTGAACCCCCAGCAGCTGGCACTCCCAGCAGCTGGCCAGGGAGTCAGCAACCACCCACAGGAGGGAGCTGGGGGGCACCATTTGCACCCTAGGGATGGCACTGCAATGGGTCGCTCTTGGTGAGGAGGCTGTGGGGACAGTTGTGAGGGAGGGAATCAGCCCAGGCCCCTGTGGCCACAGGGGGTGACTCACTCACCACCACCATTAAAGGGCCCAGCAAGTTCATTCCTAAGGCGGCTTGCGTGTTATTTTATTTAATTTTTTAATTTTTAAAAACATTTGAAATTTTTTATGATAAAAATTTTAAATAAAAAATTATAATAAAAATTCATTTTTTATTTTTAAAATTTAAAAAAATTTTAAATTAAAAAAATTTTTTAAAATTTTGTTGTCCCTCTCCATTTGAGAGGAATACTGTGAATTGTCTCAGGCAATTCACCTCAGCAATTGCCTCAGTGCTGAATGAGAAGTTTGGGAGGCTACCAAAAATCTTGAGCCGAATGTTAAACATGGCAGGAGGGAAAAATATATCTGCTTTCAAGACACCTTCCCCCAGGGTGTGAGAAACACTGCTCACGCCTTCAGAGGCGAGGAGCGTCTCCAAGTGCTTACTGGACATTTTTCCTGACAACGTCTTGCCCGAATTCCACCTCGGAAGCAAGCTACTTGTGCTAATGCATCTACACTGTTTTCAAGTTACAAGTCCATTTACCCTAAACCAGCCTTAGGTTAAACCACAACGTAACTGCAGAAATAGGAAAGTGTCAGCCTCCATCGGTCAGAGCACTGCTTCCCCGAGCCCTCCGAGCCCTCCGCAGGGGCAGCTGAGCTCCCCTCCCAGTCCTGCCCACCCCATCTCCCTCCTGCCCGGTGACCCTGCCTGTGGGACCCAGGTCACCCCAGCCCAGAAGGTTCCGGTTATTCTCTAGATGTGCCTTCCCAGATGCCTGACCTGTGTCCACCCACCCCCTGCCACCTTCTGATAGAGTCCCCAGTTTTCATTCAGGCCCCTCAGCTCCCCAAGGGCTTTGGAAGCAGCAGCCAAATTTCCCCATTTCCAGGATGGGCCTGATGGGTCACAGGGTAGGGCTCCCACCTGCCCTGCACACCGTCATCCAGGGACTGGTGTGGGCGGCTCAGTTAGCAGTATGCTCATAGTTTGGCTTGCGGGGCAGTGGGGGTGGTGCCGGGGAGCCAGGGAGATGGGTCAGGGAAGATACTTCCAGTTCTCAAGAGAGAGACTGGGTGTGGGCTCCTGGGGGGGAGGGGGGAGTGTGGGAACATGGCAAAGGCATGTCAGCCGGAAGGTGAGGCCACCCAAAGAGGACAGCTCAGCAGAGCCTGCTGCAAGGTGCTATGGAGAGAAGCAGCCACTGGTGGGGCTGGCCAGGAATCCATGCTCCAGCCAATATATTCCCTTTGTGGAGGCCAGTTCAGGTCAGCGTTCCCGTCCCTTCAAAATAACTCAAAGTGCCACTTCCTCCAGGAAGCCACCTCTGATTGCCATTCCTATTCCCCTCAATAAACTGGAACTTTCTCATTTCCAAACTTTCCAGGCACAATATCTATGGACTTTTAATATCAGATCTCTTCCTAATTTCTGTGACTGCTGTTGATCTGTAGGTCAGACCCCTTTCTGACCCAACTCTTCATGGTTGGACCCTTTTCAGGTCCATCCCTGAATCCCAGTCTCCGTAGGACAGGTGTTTGGAGAGCCCGGGATGCATCTGCTGAATCACTGAGCAAATAAGAATGTACTACACTTCAGGGGCGCCTGGGTGGCACAGTGGGTTAAAGCCTCTGCCTTCGGCTCGGGTCATGATCTCAGGGCCCTGGGATCGAACCCCGCATCGGGCTCTCTGCTCAGCGGGGAGCCTGCTTCCTCCTCTCTCTCTCTGCCTGCCTGTCTGCCTACTCGTGATCTCTGCCTGTCAAATTAAAAAAAAGAAAAAAAAAAAAGGAATGTATTACACTTGAGACGAGTTTGTTAATTTTTATAAGAACTGAAGAACTTGAAGGTGAACAGACACTTGCCATTTGAATCGTGATTCTAATTTTTACAGTTGGGAAAATATAATTCAATTTGTGATAAAACATAAAATGTTGCCTCTGCTCCCTCTGACATTATAGATTCCTGCCACTCAGCACTTACAACAAGCCAATCTGTGGTTTAGTTTTATCAGGAGGATAGGTGGGTGGGGCTCACGTTTACTCACTGTATGGATGCTAGTCATACCACCAAGGGGGGATTTCTTTCTTGCATTCTAGAGACAAGAGAACAGACACTCATGGGGGTTGAATGACTCACTTCCCCAGGATCGCATAGCTCCTCTGTGAGGTGTGTGCGTGTTCACAGCCCAGGACTGACTCCACAGTCAGAATCTGTCACTGCCCTCCACCGTCTCCCTGGCTGGGGCAAGACCATGGCTCCCCAATTCTCAGGACATCAAGGAGGTCAACCCAGGGAGCATCCTTAACCTTTGCTTCCAATCCAAACCAGCAGACACAAGGTAGACTTTGGGAGCTTTCGTTCTTCTCGTTCCTTTGTCCCTAAGCACCGACAGAAAGACAAGGCCCAGGGATCATCCATTGGTCACCTCTGGTCTCCCAGAGAATGCTAAGTGAGCAAATTCTGCTGTGAAGAGGTGATTCCCACACCAGGTGTACAGAGCAAGAACTAGAGGAGCCAGGTGGAAGCAGGGAGATGCTAGCCTGGGTGATGGGGAAGGTCTCACAGAGGACAACCTGCAATGGATTTTAAGGGATGTCTAAGAGTTTGCCTGGAAAGCCCTTTTCCTTTTCACACAGAGAAAAACCAAAGTCTTGATGCATTCCAATATTCAACAAATACTGATTGACAGCCCTGTGTCCATAAAGCAAAATCGAATATTTGTAATAAAAACACCTAAGAACTGGTTATAGAGCGGACCTCGGGGTAAATAACTGACTGACACAACCAGAGCCTACAGCCTACATGGCCTGAAGTTTTTCCGTGTGAGCAGAGTGGTATGCAGAGGAGCTCCACATCATATCAGAACGCTTAGAAGGGAGTGCACGAAGTGGGGGTGGGGGTGGCGAACTGCATCTGTATAGTGAATACACACACACAGGACACTCACTCAAAGGTACAAAAAGGGTCTGTGGGAAAAGTCAGGCGTCCTTTGTCACTGGGGCCCAATGGACCCCCCTTCCCCAGGGAGCTGCCGCAGCCAATACCAGGAGCAACCTTCCCATGTCACCGGTTTGTTTCACGCCAAGGTTGGATCCTCGGAGGGAAAGGCACTTGTCCAGCGCGCACACAGTGCTCCTTTCATTTGCCAGCTGAAAGTTCGCCCCCAGCATTTCAGATAAACTGCCCAGAAAACTTGGATCAAAGCCCCTCAGGCGCCTGGACCCGTTTTCAGGCTCACTCCAGAAACATGCTTCACAGTGACCCCAAGCTCATGCCCAAGCCGCACCTGCGTGACAATCGAGGACCCATGGTCGCAGACAAGAAACAGGCCATTTCGCCAGGGCCATGTGGCCTCCGGGAACTGTCCATGGGCCTCCGGGGGCGGCCTACTCCACCCCCAACCAAGCAGCAGGACAAAGCTGGGCACTCGCTCCGGACCACACGGGTTGCCCACCTCCGCCCCGCTCCCCGAGAGGAGGGCACAGTGGCCCGAGGGAGCCGGGGGAGGGGTCAGAGTCCTCAGCCTGTCCCCAGGGGCCGGAGGACCGACATCCCTCTGGGCCTGCGCCCCTGCCCGCGCCGCCGCGGACAGACAGAGCGACCCACCGATGCGCGGCCGCTCCTGCGGCGCCTCCGCCGCCCCCCGCGCCGCTCCCAGCCCCGCGAGCTCGCCGGCCGCCCACCTCGCGCGCGATCTGGTTCAGCGCGTCGTCCTCCGCCGTCAGCCGCTCCCGGTTGGGGAGCCGCTTGCGCCCCGAGCCCTGCGTGCCCATGTCCATCGGCCGCGCCGCCCGCTGCTGCCGCGGGGCCCGCCTCTCCCGCTGCTCTTGCTCCTCTCGGGCCGGTCCCGCTCCGCCCCTCCCTCCGCCACGGCGTCATGGCGTCAGCGGGCGCGGGCCGGGGACGCGGGGACACGCCAGAGGGGGGGACGCGGGGCCAGGGGCTCGGCGACACGCTGGAGGGTGGAGGGGACACGGGGCCGGGGCGCGGGACCACTTCGGAGCAGGAGACGCGGGGCCGGGGGCGCGGCAACACGCCGGAGCAAGGGGGACACGCGTGCTGGGGCGCCAGAGCCCTGCGGGACTCCAGGAGATGTGGACAGGGGCGCGGGGACGTCTGAGGAGGAGGCACGAGGACCTGGCACCGGGGACCTGTGGGGACGCCAGGGGCCAGGGGTGGGGGGACGCCAGGTGGGACTGGGCCAGGGACGCGCGCGAACCCCAAGCGTGGAGACGGTGGTGGGAGGTTTGGGATGGCTGGGGGTCGATGGTGCAATGATGCAAGGACATGGAGGTGACTGGGGCTGGGGGCTCAGGTGGGTTGAGGCGGCGAGGGACCTCGGAGGGTTCAGAGGCGCGGGGAGGCCTAGGGACTGGGACAGCACTGGAGGGTGGGCCCGGTGGGTGATTCTGGACCACCGCTCCAGGGCAGTGTCTCATTGGTGGAGCTGGGACCTCTGCTGGGGCGCTCAAAGGCTCGTGGGAATGGGGTTGCAGAGAAGGATTTGCCGGGAGGAATGAAGGCGAGGATGTGTCTAGGATGGGCGTCTCTGACTTGGAGTCAGGCAGTTGCAGATGGATGGGGTCAGAGGCAGGCTCTGGGGTCAGGACCCAGGGCCATTCAGATCCACTGGAAGCTACCAGCCCGTGACCTTGGCCAGCCTTCTGAGCTTCAAAGCATGTTCAAAACCACCATGTTGATGTATGCGTTTTCCTTCTTCACTTGCTGTCCTCTGTGACTTCACTCCTGTGTCTCCAGCTGTGGAAAAAGGAATGAATTTATCTAAGTTTTACCTTCTACACTCTAAAAGTGGATTTTAACTTGGAGGGCGCCTGGGTGGCTCAGTGCGTTGGGCCTCTGCCTTCAGCTCAGGTCATGATCTCGGGGTCCTGGGATCGAGTCCTGCATCGGGCTTTCTGCTTGGTGGGGAGCCTGCTTCTTCCTCTCTCTCTGCCTGTCTCTCTGCCTACTTGTGATCTCTCTCTGTCAAATAGATAAATCAAATCTTTAAAAAAATAAAATAAAATAAAATAAAATAAAATAAATTGGAGAATCATATAAGGTTTATAAAGCCATTGCCTTCTTGGCCACAGTAATGATGCAACTGTTAGCTGTCAGCGCTGAATTAGAAAAGAGGAAAGGAGATTGTCCAAAAGTTACTGGTCTGTTTCAATGTTTGGGGTGTGGAGAGATCTCTAATGGGGCTGAGGAAGAATGGGAGGGAGGGGACCATGCCGAAGTCACTTGTAGCCCTCCTCCCCCTCCCCCCTGAGCCCCACAGAGAAGTACAGTGAATGTTTTGGTGTATTTCTAACAAGTGACTGTGACTAGGTTGGTTTGGATTCTTAGGAAGTAACTTGGAAGCCGATGGAGCAGGGAACAGAAAGGGGACCCTGCAGTTGCTGGGAGAGTTGATGAGGTTTTATGGGTGGGGAGAGCCGGTGAGAGAAGGACACGGGGGGAAGGCGAGGGAAGCAGATTCAGGTGCTCAGCACACCTGAATGGACTTCAGAGCAGTGGGTGGACTAGGCGGGTGTTAGGGCTGTGACCGTGTTCATCACCGTATTCCCAGAGCTGGCACACACCTGACACATTGTAGGCACTGAGGAAATGTCTGTTGATTGAATCTCCTGTGCCATATTACACCACTTAGGACCCCATACCCCTTGGCTGACTTAACCCCAGCTGGAGGAAACCATCTCTCGCCCTGCCCGTAGCCTGGCTGGAGGTGGCTCACCACTCCCCTCGCCCATGATGCATTGTGGTGACTGTGTCTTTGCTGAGGCTGGTTCTCTTTCCCATTACTTCACTCATTCATTTTCCCACACCTGTTACATTGCAGGTGCTGTGCTAGAGGCTGGGGCTTTATTGTAAAGGACACAGGTATGGCTGCTGCTGTCCCAGGTCTTTCCTGAGATACCTGGAACTCCTCATCTCAGGCCCCATTAAAGCCTCCTACATCTCCTTTCTAAAGGAAGCCTTCCCAGCTCCCCAAGGCTGCCCTCCTTCGCTCACTGTTCTTCATCAGAACTTTCAGCCGCTTTTCATTCTAGCACCTCAATTCTTCTGTAGCAGTCTGTTGACACGAGAAGGGCAGGGACAGACCACGTCTCACTCATCCTTCTGTCCTCAGTGGGGATTGGATATGTTGCTGCTTCATCATAATGGGACCTGCAGCCGAACTTGGGGAACTGGGTTCAGTCCCTGACCTTCTTACTCACTGTCCCCATTGGCTTTCGTCCAGAGACAGAGGACTCCCTCCCTAGGACTGGCCAGAGGTGTTTCTAAACAGTCCCAGTCCGTAGGCAGTGTTCTTAGACACCAGGGTAAATTTCACCCTCCACCTCTCCTCCTCATCCCCCCACTCCTGAGAAAGAGCCAGCTCCTGGGAATTGCCAGAACCGGTGTCGCTGATCCTCAGTCCTATGACCTCATGACCTCCCAGACCAAAGTGCAGGTGTTTTTTCCTCCTCTCTGGCCATGTGCTCTCAGGCCGGCTGGTTGTCCCTTTAGGGTCAGTGTTTACCTTTAAGTGGAAATGCTAATGCCTGCTTTGACGGGGCAATTGGGGGTGGCGGGGGCAATCCATGTGGAGAGGTATTTCAGGCAGTCAATGAATGATCCCTCCAGATCCTGGCCCCAAAGACCTGGATCTGGAATGAATGGTGGGCAGCAGCTCCTGCTGGGTGAGGTGGGGCAGGGGGCAGAGACATAAGGCCGCTCTGTGGTCTCCCCTGTTCTCAGAGCCCCTTGGACGGAGGTAGAAAACTATGAGATCTTGGGAGCACCTGGGTGGCTTAGTCAGTTAAGGGTCTGCCTTTGGCTCAAGTCATGATCCCAGAGTCCTGGAATCGAGCCCCACATTGGGCTCCCTGATCAGTGAGAGCCCACTTCTCCTCTCCTTCCTGCTTGTGGTCTCTGTCTCTGTCATATCGGTCTCTCTTAAAAAAAAAAAAAATCAATACAATCTTTAAAAAAAAGAGAGAAAGAAAGCAAGCTATGAGATCTTTTCCAATCAGGTTGAGCCCCAGGTGCCTCAAGAAGCTGAAACTTTCTCAGCCCTGGACCCTTGGTCTCTCTTGCATGGAGAGGAACCTACTTCTACCTAGAAGAATTCTCCATAGTTGGGCCACTATGGCCACAAAAACCCTCCCATGCAGCCCTTTTCCTGTGTTCCTACTTCAGGTGTTTATGCTACCCATGAGGGGTTATTTCAGAGCAGGAAAGAGAGAGAACAGGCATCACAGGTCCCCTGTCCAGGCCGAGAGAATCAGTATGTTCATCTCTAAGCCCTGTGCTGAGGTCATTCACGAAGAAACAGATGCCACCTTCAGGAAGGGTCTGTGACAAAGTGGTGGTAGCCAGGACAACCTTGGTGAGTGGCACCCCACAGTGGAACCCACATGGAATTTCTATCCTGGGCACAGTGTCCCCTTTGTTTGGGACCTCATTAGGCAAGCTTGTGGGCTGGCTGGAGGGAGAAATTAATGAGCACTTCCAGGGGCGTCATCCCGCCTGCAGGCCCTCTGTGGGAGGTCACATGGGCTGAGGGGTGACTCACTCGGGTCCATTGAGTAAGACTTGCTTGTGGTTCTGCCCCAAATTTCTTTGACTTGTCTTCTGGCCTTACTCTTCCAGTGAACGTGGGATGGCAATGACCTCACTTGGAAGACAGCTAGAGAACGGCTGGGGAGAATCACAACCCCTCACAGAGATGGCTTGAAAGACAGTGGACAACATGGAGCTGAAGTCATGCTCCGAACAGGCTGGCTGAGGTCAGAATCTGTGCATCCTCTGCTTGGCAGGTGACCGGCTTGTCTCCAGGGGCCAGCTGGCCTTTGTCTGTTTCCTCACTTAGCAGCTCGTACACAGCATAGCCGAGGTAGACCAGTAGCCCAATATCCCTTTCCAACCCAATTTTGCCATTTCCAATTACTTTTTCATGTCTCTTGGGGTTGAAACTTTACAATCATCTTGGACTCCTACTTCTCCCCTAAGTTCAGATTTTTTCTTTCTTTCATCTCTATCTGATCATTTCTCTCTCTCTTCAGCATCTCTGCTGATGCCTGATGGTCTATACCTGGCTCACCTCATCACACCTGTGGATTTACCTTGCCATGAATCAGCTCTTGGACTCGGGGTCTCAGGGGTGGTGTGCACAAGACAATTCATTGAGGTACAGGAAGAGCACTATACTAAAACTTTTATAAACAAGTATTTTATTTTATTTTTTAAAATATTTTATTTATTTATTTGACAGAGAGATCACAAGTAGTCAGAGAGGCAGGCAGAGAGAGGAAGAAGCAGGCTTCCCGCTGAGCAGAGATCCCGATGTGGGGTTCAATCCTAGGACCTGAGCCGAAGGCAGATTAACCCACTGAGCCACCCAGGCACCCCTATAAACATGTATTTTAAACTAAAAATAAAAATGCTATATGAGAAAGAGTAGTTTGATATTGTGGCCCCATAATTTAACATGAGCTCCTACATATTGATATTGGATATGTTTACCTCACTTGAAGTGGCCTCCTGTCATGTCACAATGATACACAGGGTATTCCGTGCTGGTAGTGGCCTTCTCTCTCATGAGATCATTTTCAGAGTATTTTAATATATTTGCATTAGCAAGGTTAAGTGGATTTATGGATTACACAACCTAGTTTTAACTAACTTTCAAAGCGTAAACCAATAGCTTCAAAGGATTTAAAAGATTCTTAAAAAAATAATTCCCCCAAATCACAAATAGGAAAACAAGATACAGGTTTTTTTAGTCCAAGTAGAAGCTGTTCATTGACCTCAGTATAAGGTTATTAGGTATGATGAGAACAGTTAGTAATTATCAGAAACTGTGAAATTTGAATTTACATTTCCTATCATTAATGATTAGCTTCATTTTAAGTGGCTATTGTTCCTTGATTTATTAACCAATGGTGATAGATTATGAAGATGATAATTTTAAGAAATATTTTATTTATTCATATGAGAGATAGAGACACAGAGAGAGCACATAGAGGGAAAGGGAGAAGCAGGTTTCCCGCTGAGTTGGGAGCCCGATGTGGGGCTCGATCCTAGGACCCTGGGATCATGACCTGAGCCAAAGGTAGACGCTTAACCGACTGAGCCACCCAGGTGCCCTGAAGATAATTTATACATAAATATATAAATATTTAGGGGGGTATTTAAAAATACTTAGTGATTGAGTTCATGGTAGTAAAAAAAAAATAGTAAGTCTTAAATTTGGGGGGATTGTGAACTCCTTTGAGAATCTGATGAAAGCTGGATTCCTCTCCCCCATCCCTACAAAAAGGCATGTGAACAGGAAATTTGTATTCAAATTCAAATTTAAAGGAGGATACTTTGAAGTTGTCCAGAGCCATTTGACTCCCATTCTATTGTCCTCATTCAAGCCTTTCTCCTACTAGGCAGAATCATATTCCCAAATATCTTTTTGTTGTGTTGTATTCTATGTTCTGGAACAGCACCCTTGGGGCTGTGGTGGCAGGTCTGGAGGGTCCCAGTGGGTGTGACATGTGCCACTGGTAAAGTAGGACTAGCGATAGTTGAAATGCAGGAGTTTGTGAAATTGTTTGCTCTAAATAATATTACCATAGTAATATCATCCCTACTGAGTGCTCCCCAGTGGCAGGAATTTTGCACAAATGAGGCATTTTGGTAGGAGGACATCACACCTGGATAATTATGTGCTGTGTGTGTCTCTGGGGAGAAAGCTGAGGATGGCTGTCCTTCTGCACACAGGGTCAGTGTCTTAGCCAGCTCCTCCAAGTAGCTCTGCCAGGTGAGAATTTCTGAGACTTGGGACCACGGTTGCCTTTTCATACCCCAGAGAGCCTTGTTCAGGGTCATGGACCCACGGGTGCTCAGAAAATGTTTATTGCTTGACGGTATAAAGAGCCCTTTTATAAGATGCTGTATGAAAGAGGATGTGAAGGCCCAGTTCCCTTCAATTTGTGGCGGAGAAATGCTGCAGATACTTATTGACAAGCAATGGAATAAATTTTCTCCTAACATGGGATTTATTAACTATACTTCAGGCGGTTTTAAGAACAGCTGTCAGGACGTTTAGATTCTAGCGATGGAGACAAAGCTTATATCAAACTAACCTTCCTGCCAACAACAATTACAAACCTCAAACAAAATATAAAAAAGAGCCATTCACAGCTAGAGACTGGAGAGGCTTATAGCCGTAACCTGTGAAAGTGACAATACTCCCCCAGAGGACATTCTCGGGCTTCAGCTGGGGATAGAACTGAAGATGATTGGACTGAGGAACTAGGTGTTAGGGATTGAGGCTAAAGTACAACTGGGAATTTAGGGAGAAAGTCTTAGAGAAGGGGGCTGCCTTGAGGACTGAGCCTCAGGATCTGTGAAGTAACTTATTCAAAACATAGCTGAGTCCTGAAGTAGGTGTGAGGTGAGACTGCAAGGCACCCAGAAGAAAGTGACAGGTAGGTTGAGCAGATATTCCAGAAGCTGCCTAGTACTGGGGAGATGAAGCTGGAATTCAAGTCGTACTGAGTTAGAGGGAAGCAGCAAACACCTTGAGCCTTTCCCTGAAACTCCAGAAGGACTACGCCTTAACAGTAAGACCACATTCAAGGACTAAGGGATAGGACAGGCAGGACCGAGTCTCAGCAAATCCAGTGACACGAAATCAAGGTAACTGCCTGATAGAACCAAAGTCTGCACTCTTCAAAAGAAGATAACAGAATCCAGAGTTGCTGGCGGGTCCTGCCCACTGTGTCCAGCACAAATAAAAAATTCTTAGCAAGAAAATGTGACTCGGGAGGAAAACTAACCCACCAGGAGAGACTCACAGGTGACCCAGATGGTGAAATTAACAGATGAGTAATATAAAATAACAGAAAGATGGATATAATGGATAAAGTAGAGGGAATTTCAGGATGGATATGGGGACTCTAAAAATGAACCAAATAGAAATTATAGAACTGGGAAATATATTTGCAATGAAAAAGTCATTGAATAGTATGAATAGATTGGATAATGTTGAAGAAAGTACACTGAACTGGAGGAATGGTCAGTAAAATTACCAAAACTGAGGGACAGAAAGAAAAAACACTAAAAACCTCCCTCAAACAACCAGGTGCCAGAGATTCAGATCACCACAGTAGTCGACTGACTTTTGACAAAGACACCAAGACATTTTAATTGAAAGAGGAAAGTTTTTTAGTAAGTGGGTCTGGAACAACTGGCTATCCCTAGGCAAAATACAGCTTGACTCTTACCACACAACGAATACAAAAATTGAATCATAGATTTTTGGCCCTAACCCTAAGAGCTAAAACTATAAAATTTCTAGGAGAAAAATGGAGGAGAGGATCTTTGAGAACTTGGGGTTAGGCAGACATTTCTTAGATAAGGTACACTAATCATCAAGTACAAAACTGAAATTGGATTTCATCAAAATTAAACATTTGCATTTATTTAAAAATTTGGTTATGAAAATGAAAAACAAGCCACAGTCTGGGAGAAAATATCCACAATGTATAGATGTAACAAAGCACTTTTATCCAGAATATATAGAGACTTCCTATGAATCAATAAGAAAAATATGGATAAATCCTTCAAATAATGGGCAAGAATTGTGGAAGGCAGCATGCATAGTTCTCAAAAAATTAAAAATAGAACTACCCTATGATCGAGGAGTCATGCTACTGGGTATTTACCCCAAAAATACAAAGACGCTAATTCAAAGGGATACATGCCCCCCTATGTTTGTTGTAGCATTATTTACAAGAGCCAAACTCTGGAAGGAGCCCAAGTGTCCATGGATAAAAGAATGGATAAAGAAGATGTGGGGTATACATACAATGGAATATTATTCAGCTATTAAAAAAGAATGATATCTTGTCATTTGCAACAACATGGATGGATCTAGAGAGTATAATGCTAAATGAAATAAGTGAGTCAGAGAAAAACAAATACTGTATGATCTCACTCAATGTGGAACCCAAGAAACAAAACAAATGAGCAAAGGAAAAAAAAGAAGAGAGACAAACCAAGAAATAGACTCTTACCTCTAGAGAACACACTGATGGTTACCAGAGGGGAGGTGGGTGGAGGGATGGATGAAAGAGGAGATGTGGATTAAAGAGTGCACTTATCATGATGAAAAAAATGAAAATGAAATGATTAAGCAAATAAATAATAAGCAAGAGATCTGTAGGCTTTGCACAGACACCTCATATAAGGACAGACACAAACGCTCAAAGACTAACTGGAGAGGTGCTCAACATCCTTATCATCAAGGCTATGCAAACTAAAACCGAGTTGCACACCACTTCGCACCTGCTGGAATGTCTGCCGTGGAAAAGACTGGTGAGAGCAAGTGTGGCTGAGGACGTGGAGCCTGTGGGACTTTCCGACATTGTGGGTGGGAGAGTCGGAATGCTGTTCTTAGAAGCATAACCCACCGTGTGATCCGGGCATGCAACTCCTCGGTGTTTACCCAAGGGAAGTAAAAACATGTCTGCAAGATGTGTACGAGAATATTCCCAGGACTCAAACGCTGAAAACCAACCCAGCGCCTAACGACACAGGAATGGAGAAGCTCATTAGGGGACAGAGGTGCTAGCCCACAGCAGCAGAAGCCGACAAAACATATAGACAGCAACGTGCATGAATCTCTGGGTGAAAGAAACCAGACACAGAGCATTGACTGATTCCATGTCTATGAAATTCTAACCAGGCTGCACTATGCTATGGTGATACAAGGCAGAGTAGTAATTGCCTTCTGGGGGTGGGGGGCACGGGGAGGGGGGTGGGATGACTCCAGCATGGCATGGGGGAACTTGGGGGTGATGGCACTCTTTCGGACTTGCAGTGAGGTGACTGCTGCATAGGGTGATCAGGTTCACCTGGGAATAGGGCTTCCTGAGATGTCCGACAGGACGGTTCCAGGAAAGCTGAAACCAGCTGGTGGCCCCACATGACCTGCATGTAGGCATTTGTCAGAAGAGTTTTGCATGTGGAATTGCACCTACACTTGAAATTCATGCATCATATTACGTGTAAATTATACTTCAATGCAAAAGAGTGTTTTAGGGGCGCCTCGGTGGCTCCATTGGTTAAGCCTCCCACTCTTGGTTCCGCCTCAGGTCAGGATCTTGGGATCCTGGGATCGAACGCCAGGGAGCTTGGCACGCTCAGCGCAGAGTCTGCTTCTCTGTCTCTGTCTCCCTCTTCCTCTGCCCCTCCCCAACTCTCTCTCTAAAATAAAGAGATGAATCTTAAAAATAAATAAATAAATAAATAAATAAATAAATAAATAAATGTTTTAAAAGGGAAAAGAACCAAAACGCTGAAAACAGAAGCTGAAAGCAGAAGAAAACATTTGCTTTTCAGACATCAAATCAAACTCAGTTTTAATGTAATGACTTCGAAGGGACCATAACTTAAGGGGGTGCCCAGCCTGTCACCTGTACACCTCACTTCCTCCAGGACATGGGGATGTTGGATAAACAAAGGGATAACTGGTGTTCAGTGTGTTTGATACCCGTCTTTTGGGAGACTTCAGCAGGTTGGGGTAGTTCCTTCTACTTCCTTCCTCCCTACCATTTATTGCGGGGTCTCAGATACCCACCGCACGCAATTTTCCTGCAGCAGGACCCCTGGTAACAACATCAGGACCCCAAGATAAGCAGGTAATTTCCTCACCGTGCAGGTTGTCTTGTTCTGCTTGCGGTGAATGGAATCTGGAAACTCACCCCCAGCCCCTACCCCCAGGACGATGAATCCTTGGAAGCTTTTCCAGACTCAGGCAGAGCTGGGGTATTCTGCCCCGTGTTCGGATTTGCTGTTGTTTTCTGCTTGGTACTTGCCTGGGTGACATTGGGTGCAGGCTGGTCCCTGTGTGATCTGGGGGTTTGCACACATGCTCGCAAATCTGGGGACGCATTCTGAGGGGGGAGTTACCATGCCCTTCCCCTGCTTACATGTAGCAGTTAGCTGATGCAGCCTTTCCCGAAGCAAAACACCGTCCTTATCATTACTCTCCCCCAATCTTCCAAAGAGGAAATTGAACACAGATGTGTTAGGTCTTTTCATTATTATGGGAAGATGATTGCCATATTTTTGGCAGTGGCTTTTAAAAGCACTCCATGTCCTCAATTTGCCAATTTTGAAACCGTACAAACATTTCACCAAGTTTTTGTTATGCGGAATAATGCTCCGAGGACTGTCTCCGGGGGAAAAAAAAATCAGTGGAAATTTCTGCACTTGAAGATAGCACTGACCAATTGAAAAAGTTCTGGAGGGGCCCACGCTCTGCCTGGTTTCACTCTCAGCTGTAACAGTGCTCAGGGCTCAGGGCCAAGGTGCAGCCTCCTTGCCAGCACCCAATCTATTTTAGGAACATAATAGAAAAATAGTTTGCCACTTACTCATTTGCATCCTGTGCTCAAGGTGAATTCTTTATATCCACCTCCCCAGACAAAGAACAGTTTATAACATTTTGTTACAAGTAGTTTAAAAAATTCAGCTTTATTTCAAGCAGAACAAAGATTATATGGTTTTCTCCCCCAGAAATATTTTTCTTACAGTAAAATGTAATCACAATGTGAAATAGGATCCTTGGAATGATCAAGAGAACTCCCCCACCCCCACCCCCAACGCACCCCGCAGAGTGCCTGGTGGAGTCCTCCACCTGTACACAGGGATCAGAGCACATACTGAATGCAG
Source organism: Mellivora capensis (assembly GCA_004024625.1). NCBI lineage: Eukaryota > Metazoa > Chordata > Mammalia > Carnivora > Mustelidae > Mellivora > Mellivora capensis. Next base: position 25,814 of record PISX010014808.1, read on the forward strand.
GGAGCGCACAGGAGAGAAGGAGACAGAGACCCAGTTCCTGTCTTCAGTGGGTCTCAAGGCAGCAAAAGGAGCCAAAGCATGAGTCAAGTACAGAAGCGCCCTTCTCCAACGGCGCTTCTCCCTGGCAAATCAGGAGGGAGGACCTGGTTCATGGATGGATATGATATTTTCCCACAGGAAGAGACTGTAGTGGAGGAAAGCGTGGGCAGGGAAGCTGGGCACAGCACCCTCGCTGTTCCATGGGCCTCGCGGCCATGATTTCACTGCCCTAAGTACAAAATGTTAGACCGCGAAAGGTGGCAGGTTATGTCACCCCCAAATGTATTTCTTTGACATGAGGGTTATTCTGAGCTGATTACTTTAAGAAACAGTAGACACAGGAGAAGTTCAGAGCACAGAATAGCAGTCGCCCTTTTGCAAGAGAAATTTGCATGTACAGAGGCAGCTCTTGAGGGTGGAGGTGTCTCCCTCTCCACCAGGAAGAGACGCTAACTCTAAACCACAAGAAACTCTGATCTGTGGAAAAGGTGCCATTCAAATTTACACAACCTTATCCTTGCTTACTGTGCTTTTCCTGCCGACCTCCCCATAACTGGAAGCCCACACTGCCTTCTGTCTTTGGCTGAAGATCGACATTTCAGCTGGTGCCTTGGACCACCTGGAGAGTTACTCTTTTTTTTTTTTTTTGTGGGTATCTCCCATGTATGCATGGGGTGCACATGTTAATAAACTTCTTTTTGTTTTTCTCTTTGTTACTCTGTATTATATTATAGAGCTCTCAGCCAAGAACTCAGAAGGGTAGACAGAAAATTATTTTTTCTCCCCCACAACCATCTTTGTGTCCTCTCTGGGAACATCAGTCTTGTCATTCTGAGAAAGGGACTCTGGATCCTTGATCAGCACCAGACCTTAGCTATTGACCAAAGCCAATAGGGCAGAGATGAGACACCGCTCCCAAAAGGAAGGAGGGCCTCTGGCCTTGGGGAGGAGAGTGGGGGTGGGAAGGGCAGGGACTGGGCAGGGAGACGGGCCAGGGCTGATTCCAGGAAGAAGGGCCACCCTCCTTAACAAGCCCAGAGAAGGGGACACTTTAAGAGTTGCCTGAGAGAGGAGAGCAAAGAAGAAATAGTCCAGGCCACATATCTGCAGGTAAGCTTGCAGGTAAGGTGTGCACCCCTCTTTGTGTCTGTGCAGACGTGTGTGCATGTGTGTGCAAGCAGAGTACATCATTAACTTTCTGCTTCCCAGTCTTTCTGCTTCTGCTTTTGTCCTTCTGGGTGGTTGAGAAATGCATTGGGGAGGAAACCATCAACATGCAAGGTACTTGAATTATTTCAGTTCCTAAATGAAACGTGTCTTTCATTCCTTCACTCAGATGGCCATTGAACTCTGCTGGCTTTCTTTGTGGGGGGGGGAGTCTAACTTCTTGTTTTTCTCATTTACCCACCACGCACTTGTTCACTGACCAATTCAATAAATATTTACTGACAGTCCTCCAGAAAAAAGGCAGGTGGTTAACCTCCTTTGGTGGAGTCCAACGCAAAGCTTTCTCTTGCATACTTGAAGACCCTCTTTCTTACTGTTTTGTTTTGTTTTCCTTTCTGAGAGAGAGAGCGAGAGCGAGAGAGCACAAATGCATAAGGGAGGGGGGAAGGGTGGGGAAGAGGAAGAGAATCTTTTTTTTTTTAAGATTTTATTTATTTATTTGACAGACAGAGATCACAGGTAGGCAGAGAGGCAGGCAGAGAGAGAGGAGGAAGCAGGCTCCCTGCTGAGCAGAGAGCCCGATGCCGGGCTTGATCCCAGGACCCTGGGATCATGACCTGAACCGAAGGTAGAGACTTTAACCCACTGAGCCACCAGGTGCCCCGAGGAAGAGAATCTTAAGCAGATCTCATGACCCTAAGATCATGACCTGAGCCGGAATCAGGAGTCAGATGGTTCACTGATGGTGCTGCCCAGGCGCCCCACCTGCCTTCTCACTATTGATGGTAGCCCATCTATGGTTACTGGGGCTTTTAGAGTTGCTGGTCCTGGTGTAGAGAGCCTCTGCTGTGGAATCTTGGCCCAGCGTCTGCTTCCAGTTCTGCCCCCTGGGAAGTTGTCTTCTGGATCCCGCCATGTTCTGGGGAGGATAACCGTCTACTCCAGGCTCCTTCAACTTAGGACAAGAAGCCTTCACAACAAACCTAGAGAGGAGGAAAGAGACAAGGAAGCAGATCAGGTACCTGTCTTCCCTCACCTGCTTCCAAACTGGCATTTCTTCCAGGGCATCTCCTGCACTTCTAGGTGGGGATGTGGGCATGGGCATGTTCAGTGATTCGGGTTGTCTTTATGCTCTCAGGCACTCATTCTATACTGTTATGGCCACATTTATTGTATTGCTGGTGTGAATAATTTGACTTATAGCACTCTTTAATTTTTTGAAGTTTTCTTTGGCCTTCTCAGGACACAGTAGGCTCCCGGGGACATTTCTCTGTGGCTCCACAGGCCTCTGGCACAGTTCCAGGGGCACGAGAAGGTTTTTGATAAATACTTCATGAGGGATAAGTTTTGAGATCTCTTATGCAAGAGGAATGTGTTGGTCAGGCTGCTCTTGGGTGTTCGGTCTAGTTCTGGGAGTAACTTGAGGTGGGGCATTGACGAAGTTCCAGAAGGGCCACTGGGGGAGGGGGATTTGGTGATGTGAAGAAGCTGAGAAGAGTGGACCACTGAGGCTGTGGAGGCGGAGTAACAGGCATGGGTACAGGTCACTAATGCAACATGAGGATGGACTTTCTCAGTGTTAGACCGTAAGGGGCACACAGAGCCTCCGGGTGGAATGCACTGTCCAAGAGAGGCCCAAGGAGGGACCAGCATCAGGATGGTGGTATCCCCCCACCTATTTCCTTACCACTAGTTCCAGGCATGATAATAGGCAGTTCATGGAGAATGCAGTTACGATCCAGTAACGTCGGGAAATGCTGGTTTAAAACAGGTTGCACCTGTTCTTAGCACAGGCTCTTCTAAGTGCAGATGTGCATTGACTCTCTTGACTCTCCAAGAAGGGATTGCAAGGAATGGTCATTCTAAACAAAAACTGGCCACAGGGCCCTTGTCTTCGAATCATATCACACAGCTCTAGAATGCACAGAGTCCACTTGTGGGGATAACAGAGTCTGGGTCTATTGGACCAGACGTGGGTCAAGGGCTCTTCTGGTTGCCAGACTGTGGCAGGGTGATTCAGCCACCAAGCTGGGTGCCCTGCTTGGAGCTTTCTGGGGTGTCTCCTCCAGGCTGCTGTCACAGAATGCCGTGGACGGGGTGGCTTGCAAAGAACAGACCTTTATTTCTCACAGTTCTGGAGGCTACCAAGTCCAAGATCAAGGCGCTGGCAGATTTGGTGTCCAGTGGAGGCCCAGTTCCCGGATCAGGGACTTGCTGTGTCCTCATGTGGTGGAAGGGAGGAGAGATCTCTCTGGGGTTCCTTTTATAAGGGCTCTAATACTATTCATGACGACTCCACCCTCATAGCCTACTCCCTTCTCAAAGGCCTCCCCTCCTAATACCATAAGATGGGGGTGGGGGTGAGGTGGGGGGATAGATTTAGGTTTCAGCAGGTGGATTTTGTAAGGATACATCAATGGTTTCAGCACAGCCTCCGGTGTCTTTCCTCTCTGGAATCAGAATGCATTTTGGGTACATTTGCCCCGATAAATTGAAATAATATAAAACCAGCCTGGTTGTCACGTTTTAGAGTTTGTAGGCTGCACACAGCACCAGTAATAATTATTACGATCATTGTTAAAGTAACAGCCATCAGGGTTGTCTGCCCTGCTCCAAGGAACCCCCTTTTTGCTCAGATGTTTATTCATGTTCATCGAGTGCACAGTCGATGGACCATGGGTATGTGAATTTGGGATGGGGACAGAGCGACTGACAGCCAGGCAGGGCTGACTCCTCGTCTATCCCAGAGCTGAGGGCTGCTGTGAGCATGGAGAGGTAGAGAGGAGGGTTCCAGGCTCGCTGTCCTGGGCTTCAAAGAGCAGCCGCAGGAGATGGCTAATAAAATCCCTTCTATTCCTAGTAGCTTGAATTAATTTAGTAACTTGCCTCCGAAAGGATGTTTTCAAAATATACTGGAGATTGCCAGGGAGCATTGGTCCCCTGCCCCTCCCTGGCTTCTGGTGGTTTGCTGCAATCTTTGGCATTCTCTGGCTTGTAGAAACATCTCTCCATCTTGGCCTAACTTCCCCTTCTTGTAAGGACACATGTCACCCTGGATTAGGTCCCACTATGATGACCTCACTTCAACCTGATGACCACTGTTTACCTCTATGTCCAAATGAAGTCTTATGCCGAGGTACTGGACATTAGGACTTCAACATATGAATTCTGGGGAGACACATCCAACTCATAAGACCCTGGCTGCCATAAATATTCATGAGAAGGTCAACCTATGTGCTTTCTGGTAGGTCTGTCTCTGCGAAAAGCAAGCTGGGCGTTTGCTCAGGCCCAGACCGTTGGGGGTTCCTGAACCAAGAGAAGTCATTGGAGTCTGGGAACTTGTACTAGCTTGAAGAGCATCCCCCCACATTCACGTTCAAGGAACACTGGGAATGGCCGGCAACCACCGGAAGCTAGGAGATAGGCATGAAACAGATTCTTTCTCAGAGCTTCCAGAAGGAAACAACCCTGTGGACACCTTGATTTCCAGGCCTCCAGGACTATGGGATGACACATTTCTGTTATTTGAAGACTCCCAGTGTGTGGTCATGAATTACATCAGCCCCAGGAAACTAGTGCAGAACATAACCCAACTGGGGCCCTCGGTGAGGTTAATCGCCCGATGGAACATCAGACCAAGCCCAGGCCCTTCTGAGCTTGGCCCCACAAGTGGCTACAAAGACAGTGTAGCTCAGACGCTGTGAGATGCCCCCAGCCCTCCTGGGCTCCAGCCGACAGGAGCCGTGCACGAAGTTCACCCAACAAAGACAATGGTTGTAACACGAGCACACACTCACTACGTCACTTGTTAGTTCCAAGTGACTAACCAGGATGATCATATTCTCTTGTTAAGCACTTGCCGCAAGAACAGGGACCAAGAAGGAACAAAAGGACAGCAGTGGGACTCTAAGAGGTGGCAGATTAGCATTTGGTCCCCAGAACCGCAGCAAATCCTGAATCCTTTCAGCGCAGGCCCCAGGAGATCTACTGCATGGCCAGAATCTCACTGAAGTCCCTGTCACTCCTTACAGCTAAAGAACCAACAACGTGGTGGTCTTGTCCCTTTTGGCTGGGCAGGGACTGGGGACCCTGCAGCCGGGGAAAGAGGGAGCAGAGCTGATAATGTGGAGTTTTATGGTGATGGCAGCAACCAGCACGAGTCAGGAGCCCCCACCTGGAGACCAGCTCCCCAACCAGCAGCTGGTGCAGGGCTCCTCCCCATGCTTTGCAATAGGATGGGTTTTGGGGGAGCACTGGAGGGAATGGGCTCTGAACTCTCACCCTGGCAGCTGGAACCTCCACTCTCTGTAGAGGCCAGCATAGGGCCCCTCTAGCCTCTACCTTATCCTCCCTCACTGCAGAGAAGAAACTACGACGGGTTGGCGATTGAGCACAGAGGGAAGTTCAAGGCATGGCCTCAGGATCAGACGGACTTGGGTTTGGAGCCCACTCTCTGCTTTGCAGGTTGTGGGACCTGGGCCAGGTCTCTGACTTCTCTGAGCCTCAGTTCCTGAATAAAGACAGGCCTAGGCTACAGGAGGTTGTGAGCAGTCAAGGATGGGGTAGGTAAAAGCCCCAGCACAGAGCCTGGAGTGGCACGAAGCAGTTGTGTGTATTAGGGGGCAGACCATGGCCCTGGAAGGAAGGGACCTACTTTGGTTGCAATCCCTGTTGATACTACTTTCCTTTGAGGACCTCCCCGTTGTGCTCGGGGCAGGGCAGCTAGAACTGGTAAGTCTGAAAATTCAGAGAATTCAGTTCAGGCTGCCAGACTGGCTAAAAAAATAAGGGGCAGCATCTTAGTTTACTGAGAGTCGTTGTCATGAATGGGTGTTGGAGTTTGTAGATGCTTCTTCTGCATCTATGGACATGATCACGTGATTTTTCTTTTTCAGACTTGTAACGGAGTGGATTACATTAACTGATTTTTGAATGTTGAACTCGCGTTCTGTATCTAGGCTAAATCTCCCTTGGTCGTGGTTGAATGATTCTTTTTACACATTGTTGGATTTGATTTGCTAATATTTGTTGAGGATTTCTGCATCTGTTCATGAGAGATATTGGTCTCTAGTGTTCTTATAATGTCTTTGCTTTTGGTATTAGGGTAATGCTAGTCTCACAGAATGAGTTCAGAAGTATTCCCTCTACTTCTGTCCTCTGAATGAGATTGTAGAGAATTGGTATGATTTCTTCTTTAAATGTTTGGTAGAATTCAGTGGTGAACCCATCTGGACCTGCTGCTTTCTGTTTTGAAAGATTATTAATTATTGATTCAATTTCTTTGATAGGTATAGCCAATTCAGATGATTTCTTCTTGTGTGAGTTTCGGCAAATTGTGTCTTTCTAGGAATGGGTTCATCTCATCTAGATCGTTACTTCTGTGGGCGTAGAGCTGTTCATAGTACTCCTTCCTTAACCTTTTATTGTCCATGGGCCTATAGTGATGTCCCCTCCTTCATTTCCAATGTTAATAGTTTGTTTCCTCCCTCTTTTTTCTTAGCCTGGCTAGTGGCTTATAAGTTTATTGATCTCTAAGAACCAGCTTTTGGTTTCTTTTATTTTCTCTATTGATTTCCTATTTTCAATTTCATTGGTATCTCTTTCAGTTCTTAGTGTATATTTTTTCCTGTTTTCTTTGGATTTAATTTGTTCTTTTTTTTTTTTTATCTAGTTCCCTCAGATGGAAGCTTAGATTATTGATTTTAGATCTTTCTCCTTTTCAAATTGTGTGCATTTACAGCTATCTATTTCTCTTTAAGCACTATTTTCCTGCATCTGACAAATTTTGATTGAGTTGTATTTTCATTTTCACTTAGTTCAAGACATTTTTAATTTTCCCTCCAGATTTCTCCTTTGCCTCATGTGTTATTTGGAATTGTATTATTTAATCTCTGTGTATTTAGGGATTTTCCAGTTACTATTACTGACTTCCAGGTTAATTTTGTTGCACTGAGAGCAGACACTGTATGATTTTTATTCTTTACATTGGTGAAGGTGTGTTCTATGGCTCTGAATGTGGTCTATCTTGGTGGATATTCCACATGAGCTTGAGAAGAACGTGTATCCTGCTATTTTTGGGCGGAGGGATAGAATCTTAAAGAGAAGAGAACCATAGAAGAGAGAGCCCCCCCAGAACTTCACATTGATTGTCCTCAAATCCTTAGCTGACCTCTCAACAGTGCACACACAGGTAAGACTTCGAGAAGCCCATAGGGTGTGAAGAGATGTTAGAACCTCATCTTCTGCCCACTGTAGGAGAGACAGAGTTTGGAGTTTAAGTTCTGCCAAGTAGAGGAACTTGGTAGATGCATCAGGCTTTCCAGTGAGATCTCAAAAGGGCCTCAGTTTAGGAGCAAAGACTATGCACCAGTACTAAGATTGACGCTAGGATTAATGGCAAAACAAAATAGGTCCCACCCTACGACGGTGTAAAACAAAGTTTCCACACGTTCATGGTGATCCACCAGTAATTTAACCGTCTGCTAGAAACAAGTCAACACTCTCCAAAGGAAAGGAATCCAGAATCTCTGCAACCTGTCATTCACGATATTTAATACATACCAATAGTTCCCAGACAAATGGAAAAATAGGAAAATGTGACCCAGGGTCAAGTAAAAACAAAACAAAACAAAACAAAAATCAATAGAAACAGACCCACAAACTAACCAGATGTTGGAATTAATAGACAAGGAGTTTACAATACTCTGACAGGGGCACCTAGCTGGTTCTGTCAGCAGAGCTTGTGACTCTCGGGACCAGGGTTGTGAGTTCAAGCCCAGGCTGGGCGTGGGGACTCCTTAAAAAAATAAAAATAAACAAATAAATAAAATACTCTGACAAGGGGGTGCCTGGGTGGCTTAGTGGGTTAAAGCCTCTGCCTTTGTCTCAGGTCATGATCTCAGGGTCCTGGGATCGATCCCCACATTGGGCTCTCTGCTCAGCAGGGAGCCTGCTTCCCCCTCTCTCTCTGCTGTCTTTCTGCCTCCTTGTGATCTCTGTCTGTCAAATAAATAAATAAATAAAATCTTAAAAAAATACTCTGACAAACATGGTCAAGAATCTGTATGGAAAGAAAGATCATAGAAGAGGCAAAGACACATGATTTCAGAAGAGATTTAGAAAAAAGGTACCCAGTAGAAACTGGAGAACTGGAAAATAAGATATAATATGCTTAAGAAACCAGTAAAGGAGAGAGAAAGGACTACTACACACACTAGTATAATACTTACACAAATACAAACATTTGTACAAATACAAATACTACAAATACTTGACGACCTCCAAAGGAGGAACAAAAGACCAAAGAAGAGAGGGAACAAATAGGAAATGAACAGCAAGATGGTGGACTGAACAGAACCATATCCTTAATTACATTAAAGGGGAATGGACCAGACCTTCTAAATCAGAAGGGAGTCAACCCTGTATGCTGTTGTAAAGACATGCATGGGAAGCATGAACATGCAGACAGGCCTGCTCACTTTGCACTCGTGTATCTATACCCTCTTCACCTCCTCGCTCATCACCCTCACTCCCAAGTCTCGCAAACGAGGCCTGGAACCAGGTGGCTGGGAGAGAAAGTCCTGTGGAAAGCAGGGATTGGGGAGCAAGAAGAGACGGCGAAGTCAGAACTCCTTTGGAAGGCATGTGTCGGGAAGGATGAGGGATGTTTTCATGCTCACGAGTTTGTCCCACCGTGGGCTGCGCTCAGAACACTTATTTATCAGTGGTGTACTTGAAAGCTGAAACTCGTTATCCCACTGAGACGAGAAATGGGGCATAGGTTCTTAAGTCAGACTCCAACAGCCTGGGATTGACAGGAAGATTGTTCTACGTTTTGTCAAGCATGCTAATGAAATGGCAGGTGGTGTTGCGTGAAACTGGGTTAGAGGAAGTATGAAGGTCATGATGCTCAATCTCTGGGAGCTTCTTAAGTGTTTTCATGTATCCAGTCTTCCGGTGTCTCCCATCAACTAATGTTTGATAATTTAATTGCTTTTTATCTGATTACTTTCTAAAAGTCTATCCTTAGTAATATTATAGCTGATGTTCTTTTGGATTTTCTAAGTATAAAATTATCCATAAATAATGACATTCATCCTTCTTTCTTATCTTAATTTCTTTCTTTCTCTCTTTCTTTCTTTGGTTTTGCTATCATAATGTATATACAGGGATATATAATATCATGGAAAATAATAATAAAAGGAAAATTTAGACAGGAAATCCTTGTTTGATCCCCTGTTTTTAATTAGAATACTCCTGCTGCCTTTCCATTAAGTGTAATGTTAGTTTTGACTTTAAACATAGGTCTTCCTGTCTTCAGAAATCCTTCCTTCTAATTCAGGAATTCTTCATGCTGGGTTCGCAGACGACGCGGTCTGATCCCTCAGTATCCTGAAATCGTGCACACAGAATTTTCTCTACACACTTACACGTGAATATTCATTCGGCCCTTACTCTCCGGGTGACCATTACATGCCAGGCTTTGTTCCTGGCCTGGAGGTCATAACAGTGATCAGGACAGTTACCAAACCCCGCCTTTAGGCATTTATAGTCAGCCAGGAGACTGCGATAGGCAATAAGGAAAATATAAAGTATGTGAGCTGTTGTGTCACGGACAAAAATACCGCGAGACCGTAGGGTGGGGAGCCCCGGGGTCAGTGGGTCAGAGAAGGTCCCCTGCAGAGGGTGATGGGTGAGCAGGCCCGTTTTGGGCCGAACCGTGGCCCCCTGAATGACGTGTCCAGCGTACACGTGACTGGGACGTTACTTGGCGGAAGATATAATTGAGTTAAGTAACGATCTGGAGATGAGCTTATCCTGAACTAACCAACCAGGGGGCCCTAAACCCAAGGCAAGTGTCTTTGTGAGAAGAGGAGGCTTGCAGAGGAGGCCATGTGAGGACTAGGCAGAGACTGGCCTGAGGCAGCCACAGCCAAGGGGACCCCCAGGGCTGCCAGCAACCATCTCGAGCCAGGAGGAAGGGCAGGGACAGAGTATCCCTCAGAGGCTCCTCAGGGAAGTCCCTCTGCCAAAACCTTCATTGCAGACTTCTAGCTTCCAGAACTATTTCAAGCCACCCACTGTCCCCAGTTTATGGTCATTTCTTACAATGGAAGCAAATACAGCCTTGAGATGGGTAAGAGGGTGGGTGAGCCATGTGTGCATGTATGAGGAGACATTTCCGGGAATCAGGGTCATTGTGGCCAATGGAGAGTAGAGAACGAGGTCAGGGGTCACAGATGAGGGACACTGGCAGGGGGCAGATGACCAAGGCCTTCCGGGCCACAGTAAGGACCAGAGCTGCTGGTCTGGGTGAGATGGGGAACTTTGGACCGAGCAAATGAAATGCAAGGATAGAGATGCCATCAACCAAGATGGGAAAAGCTGCAGGTAGAGTAAGTTTGGGGAACAAACCAGGACGTGAAGTTTGGACTCGGTGAGCTGAGAAGCCCAGTGGGCATCTGAGGGACGATGCTGGGGAGGCAGCCTGATGCAGGACTCTGGATTTGCCAGGGGTGGGCTAGGAGGAAGACCCCATCTGGGAACCATCGGCATACATGCAGCCTTCTACATGCCCTGCAGGGTGGTGAGAGCAGACGGGGGGAGGGGTGCAGGAGATGGAGGGGGGACGGTGACCCCCAGGGTGTGCAGGTCCTGGAGATGAGAAGGAACCGGCCAAGGGGACCAAGGAGGAGCCGTGGCCGCAAGGTGGGTCTGAGAAGCCACTAGAGGAAAGTGCTTGCAATGGGGGTCTAGCGCTGACAGGGGTGAGGGTGGAGGGCTGGTGGCCTGGGCAGCCTGGAGGCCACAGGATCATCAAGAAATTTCCAGAGCCAGGAGGTGGCCACGTCCACTTGGAGCACAGTCAGGAGAGATGGGGAAGAGGGAATGGGATCCAGGCAGAGGCAGCTCTAAGGGGGACACAGTGCAGGGGAGTCTGTCTACATGCTGATGGGAGCACTCTACAGGAAGGAAGACTGGCTAAGGCAGGGGTGAGGGCCACAGGGAGGAATGGGGGAGGTAGGGGCGGAAGTAGGCCCAGGCCTTTATTAAGAAGGTTAGCTCTCTGTGCCCGGGGCCAGGAGGGGATGGCGACTACCTCCCACCAAACCTCCGAGGCAGGGGAGGGAGTGGTGTGGGGTGGGCTCACGGCCAGGTCTGCTTAACTCCTCCTCTCTCTTTCCCACTGACTGTGGGACTTGTCCACTTGCTGTTCTCTGGGCCAGCTCTCCCTTTCTGGGCTTATTTCCTCAATTGTAAAGTGGGATAATACCATCAGGCCTGGCCCTAATATTTGTGGGGATTAGGGCAGGCATGCAAAACGTAGTCCATATAGCATCCATCTAAGTATTTAAAAGTTACAAATGAAGCCAAGCACACACGTTGCTGAATAAAATATGTCCCACCCTCCTCCTTTGACCAGTATACCTTCAAGCCGAAGCCGAGGTTTGCACTTAGAACCCGAGGGCCCCGGGGAGCGCTGGCCAGGACACGACGGCCCGGCCCCACTGGCCTCCTTTGCTCCCGACCTGCGTCTGTCTCTCACAGAGAGGGGTTGATGTGCTCCCCCCCATACTCCCCACCACTGGTCTCTTGGGCACAAGGAGCCTGGGTGCTCACCCTGGTGGCCTCCTGTGCTGGAGTAGAGCGGACCCAGCACAGAAGCCCATGTGGGCCCTGCAGGAGGGCGGTGGGGTTACTTGGGTGAGGAATTCTTCATCTCTGGATTTGGGAGTGTGCCTTACAAGTGGGGGGGCCTATGACCTTCTTACCCCCAAGAAGGGGCACGGCGGGGGAAGGGCCCATGGAACGGCCTTCTGGGTGTGGCTCCCCGGGTGGGTTTGCCATGAGGGTGACCATGAGGTCAGAACCCCAAGTCAAGGGTCAGCACAATGCCTGGCACATAGTAGGTGCACAGTAGAAGGTGCTACTTTATTTTTGTTATGTTTCCAGTCGCTAGGAACTGGGCAAGGCCCCTCCATCCTCAGCCCTCTGGGCACCCACCGCAGACTCTGGGCGCTCGGACAGTGTCCCCTGTGGCCTCACTCCTCTCACTGTGCTTAGCTGCTTCCCTTCAGAAAGCCCTCCTTCCGCTGGTCATTAGGGAAGTTTCTGGTCCTTCCTCGGTGTGTCAGATGTTTCCTCCCCGAAGTCTGCCTTGCCCCTGCCCTCCCACCTGGTCAGGTGAGCCAATCTCCCCTGCCCACTCCGACGGGACTGTGAGGCCTGGTCCGAAGCTGAGGTGGTTGCCTCTCCCTGCACAGGCCCCTGTGCTGGCCTGTGGGTCCTGGAAGCCCCGGGGCTGGACTTTGCTTCGTCTGATCTGCCCAGCCTGTCAGGCAGCCAAGTGCCCGCCTGATTGCTGAGCTGAGGAATTTAACTGGTGTTCAGAAATCCCTGCTGGAATTTTCCGTTGAGATAAGCAGGGGTGAAGGTTTTGAGGCAAGGCAGGTGACCCTCTCTGCTTATCTCTAGGCCCTAGGAGATAAGAACATTCTGGAAGATCCGTCCCACAGCCATCCATTACACTGAGTCTGATCCTTAACTCCAGCTCTGTAAGGAAGCCCGAGGAGGATGGGGAAGCAGCCCTTCCCCCACAGATCCCCAGACAGGCCCACAGGGCACGTCTCCTGGGACGGGGCTGTATTACCCATCCTGGCCACACTGGTGGCCTCTGTGCCAGGAACTGGGGGGCCGTGGGGTCCAGGCAGGTCACTGGCAGCATCCACTACGTGCCTTGATGATTGCACCGTAAATCTCAGAAATGTTTCTGTGGCAGCAGCTCAGGTGTTGGCCATGTGATGTCAAGGAGGCAAATGGGTGGAAAGTTACGGAAGATGGGTGTGCATGAGAAGGAGCCACAGGCGGTAGGGGTAGGGAGGGGGCTCAGGGAGCAGAAGAGCCCCCAGCCCTGGAGATGTGCAGCGGAGACCGAATAATCTGTCTGGGGTGCTGCCGAGATTCTTCCAACTCTAGCGGGGTGCTCGGACCGGAGAATCCCCAGGGGCCCTTCCGGCTTCAGAACTCCAGGATTTGGGCTTTCTTTCCAAAGGGGGAGTCTATGCCCGTGAACGAGTATGCTCCTATACGTGGGCTGCTGTAGGGCCAGAGCCAAGTGGCATCTCTGTTGCTGCCAAGACAGGAAAGTGGATGAAACGCCAAGAGCGAAAGCTAGAAAGTTGGCACAGCTCTTTCAAGAGGATGTAAGCGGTGATCACTTAAGTGACTTGCTTGTGCCCTATTTTTGCCTAGTTTCCACGACAAGCAGTGGTGATTAGGGTTATGGGGCAGAACACGCTCTAAGTGTCGAGGCTCCCCGTCCGGGAGTTTCTTTGTGCTGGAGTCTGACTGTGTCCACGTGGGAATGCATCTTCAGACTGACTGATTGATTTAAACATTTTGTTTATTTGTTTGAGAGTGAGAGAGAGCATGAGCAAGGGGGGAAGAGGCAGAGGGAAAGGGAGAAGCAGGCTCCTCGTTGAGTGGGAAGCCCAATGCGGGACTGGATCCCAGGACCCTGGGATCATGACCTGACCTGAAGGCAGACGCTTCACTGGCTGTGCCACCCAGGCGCCCTGTTTCTTTAGATTTAAACATGAGTGCACAGGTTTCTCTTTCTTGGTGGGTGTCTCTTTGTGGTGAGGTTGTCTTACAGAGACGAATGACACCTTTGGGACCTTCTTGGGGAGCGGGTGTGGGGGGTAGTGACGGCGGAGCTCCCGTGGGAGGGACAAGGCCCAGTCACGCGAAGCACGTGCAGGCTAACATTGAGACCAGAGAAGGGATGAGCCTCCAGACCTCATGAGGGGCTGGGTCCTAGCCTTTCACGGTGCTCCTGGGCCTTGTAAGTTGGGAAAGGGTCAGGTTGTTTGGGGTTGGCCTGAACCCGAGGACCAGCGGGTGGGCCCCTGCCACCCACCAGCAGTGCTGACGGGGAGCTTTCCCTCTGGGTCAGCTGGGCAGGGTGTGGGCTTTAGCTCACACTGGGGTAAGCAGGATTCTAGTGTGTCTCTCAAGATGGCAGGCCCATGGTATCCACACCCGGTGGGATCCCCTCTCCCTGAGGGTGCCCAAGGCTGTGTATACAGTGGACATCATGCCCGGATTAGGTTGTGTGATATGGCAAAGGTGAAGTGGGGTTTGCAGATGTAATGAAGTCCCCTTAGTGGTTGACTTTGAGTTAATGAGAAGGGAGAAGTGCCTGGTGGGCCTCACCTAATCAGGTGAGCCCTTTAAAAGAGGGTCTGAAAGTCAGACAGACCCTCCTCCTGGCTTTGAAGAGTGCTGGCCTGTGTGGGAGGGCCAGTGAGTGGCCATGTGACAAGGACCAGGAGGTAGGCTGTAAGAACTGCGAGTGACCCCGGAAGACAGCCAGTGGAACCTCACTCCTACAATAGCAGGGAGCTGAATTCTGCAAACAACCAGGTCAGAAAGGGACTTGGCCTCCCAAGGGCATGGCTGCAGCCTGTGAGACCCTCGGCAGAGGAGCCAGGAAGCAGTGCCCCTGCTCCTGGTCCACGGAAACGGAGAGACAGCAGACATGCTCATGACCCTCTGTTCCATAGCCAGGGAGGGATGAAGACTGGGCCTAAGCCTCCGGGTGGGACCCTCGGTAACACAATCTCGGTGCATCTGGAAAGTCACATGGGAGCTGAATGGACTCCAGAAATCTCCTCTCTGGACGAGGCCTGGCTTTCAAATCCATTGTCTGTCCGTAGGCGCAAATCTCCCGCTTTGGGTCAGATGTTGGTTATTAACTATCTCGTCTCTGCCTTCCTGCCATGAAACTGGCATCTCCTGCTTCTTCTGGGCCCTCTTCCCCCAACCTGCAGGAAGGTGGCCACTTCACGGGAATTGGACCCTCCATCTATGGCTTATAGGCCGAGAAATACATCGTCACCCGGACCTTTGGTTGCGGGTCTCAGGTTGGGGGCTAAGGAGGCGGGGGCTAAGGAGGGCATTCACAAGGGGGTAGAGTTCCTGAGCCTCCCAAGTGGCAGGGCCCAGCCAAGCTTGCTGATGGCCCTCAGGGAGGTGGCTACACCCTGGAGGGAATGTGCGTAGGAGGGAGCACCCCCTGCCAGCCCCCAGAGGTGGTATGGGCGCAGCAGAGAGGAGCTGGTCCTGAAGGGGGGGTGGGAGGGCACCCCAGCAGGAACCCAGCCCAGGGCCCCTTCCCGCACATGCCCCATGCAATGCCCCAGCGAGGGACAGGGAGGGAGGAAACCTGGAGGTCAGTGGGACCAGAGTCCCCCTCCGTCTCTCCTGTGGCCCGATCTTCCCATCCCTGGAAGAACAGTCAGGTTGAAGGGTGACAAACCTGGGAGGGGGCTTTAGAGAAACACAGCGCCTCCTCCGCTGTGGTGTCCAGCCAGGATCCAGGTGTCCAAGCCCAGGACCGCTGCCTGGCTTGCCTCTGGCACCAGGTGCCGGGACCCACAAGAGCCGTCTCCCAGCTCTTTGGGGGCAGGAATAACTTCATTTGACCAAAATACATCCTTTCCTTCCAGGCTTGGAGGGCAACAAAGATCCACGCTGCTCCCAGGAAGGAGCCAAGGGGAGAACCTCAGCTTTGAAGTGAGAGACAGATAACAAAGCTGAGACACTCCCTGGAGGTGGGTGACCCCCCACACCCCAGATGGGAGTCTGGCTTCCCACGGGCTCCCAGGTGCTCTCACAGGGCGGCTTCACCATCCAGCCTCCCGCCCTGCCCTGTCCCAGGTGACGCAGGACCGTGGTGGACTTTGTCCTGGGAGCCTCTGGGGACGGAAGGAGGAGACCTGACCCGGGGGCAGGGGCGGGGCTGCCTCTTACCTGTTTTCTGTTGGAGCAGAACCTCAGTCTGTCCCCACCCGGGCCACCATCCCCTGCCTGCCTGCCTGTGGGCGGGGTGGGGGAAGCAAACCTTGCAGGGGACCAGAGGAGGGAGAAAGGGGAGGCAGGTGGGGGTCCTCCAGGACCCGGTGATGACAAGCTGCCAGGCTTCCTGGAGGTGATTAAGCCTTGGGAACACGTGAGTCGTTGTTTTAACTTCTATCTGCTTGCACAGTGTGTGTGCATGTCTGTGTGTGTGTCTGTGTTTCTGTGGGCGTCCGTGTGTATCTGTGCGTGTGTCCGTATGCACGTCTGTGTGAGGGTGTCCGTACCTTTGCCCTTGTAGGCCGAAACAAAAGGGCCAAGGGTGGGGTGAGGAGTTTGTTTTCCAGAGGATCAGAAGTGCCCCTGTTTGGATCTCCTGTGGCTGGCTAGGTCGGGTTCCCGGACGGAGACACCTGTTTATACTGTGGCTTTGGGAAAAGTCCAGCTCCAGGCCTTGACTGTAAACCGCTGGTGTGGGCAAGGAGCCAGCCCTTCAAGGGACCTGTCTTGGAGGGATTGGGGCGCCCAGTTAGTGCAGATTGGCCCGGGCATAACCAGCTTCTCAGTAATCTCCCTGTTCTTTACACGCCTCTGGGCAGGGAGGACACCAGTGACATCCTGGACAGAAGGCTCAGCAGAGCAGAGCCTCCCCGAAATGCCCCCAAATGCCCTCCCCTACCCAGAGAAAGGACCAGCTCAGATTTGCAATCCTTTCTTTTCCCCTTTGGTAGAAAAGAGATGAGATGGTAAGAAATGTTAAAAAGGTCCTAATCAGGATGATCCAGAGGGCGTCTCTTACTCCTAATCATGAATATTGCGTTCCTGAGAACATCTTTGTGTTTAGAAAGACTTCAAATAACCTCATCTCGATTAAATTCTAGAGGCTGGGTCAGAAGTCACATTTTCAATTTTCTCTCTGACCAGAGGGCTCCAGCCTGTGATTATCGGAAGGTTACAACATGTCATCACACAAAAAGTTGTAATCGAAAGTGCTTTCTGCAGTCTTATTTATTACCAAGAAGACAATTATGACCAAGGAAAAAATCCTGTAGTTGGGAAATGGGTTAGCAAAGTGGAAGAGCTGTAGGAATGCTCTGTGGTCAGTGAGCATATCATGCTGAATGCATGTGGAACGTACACTGCAGTGTGGAAAGCTGCTTTTTATGTATGTTATTTTTTTAAAGGGAGGATACATCATTTTATGTTAAAGCTCTGGGTTTTGGTTTGCTTGTTTTAAGATTCATAGCCTGAAAACTAAGAAGAAAATGGGCAAAAATGCTTTTCCTGGTTATATTAAGAGGGTGGGATTTGGGGTGATTTAATTTTTTTCATATTGACAATGATGTGTTTATATTTATTGTAAAAATACTATTTTTAAACAAAGAGATGTATCATTGCCAAAGGAACAAGATGCTGGAATGTGATATCGTAGGAATGGATCATTCGTTCATAGCCTACCTGTTTTGATTAATTCACACGTGTCTTAGGCTAAAGATTTTCTAGACTTAAGAGCTTTATGAGTCCGAGTGTATCAATAGCAAGGAACCCTTGAAGGGGTATCTTTAACTACTCGAGAATGCATCACTGTAGGTGTGTTAGAACTTTCTCTGTGCAGATTACGGTCTGAATCAATGGGATGCCTGCTTCCAAGCAGCCGCCGTTAAGTACTTCTGGTTAGAAACAAGGGAATCGCTTAGGGTAACGCCGAAAGAAAAGTCGGGACATTCCATTCTTAAAAGGATTTTTTTCCCAGCTTGGTTGAGCTGTAATTGACATCCAACGTTGTGTAAGTTCAAGGTCTGCTCCATGTTGATTTGATCCAGTTGTATACTGCAGTGTGATGGTTGCCGTGTGGCTAGTGACCCCTCCGTTCTGTCTCATAGTTACTGCGTCTTTCTGGCCCTGAGAACATTTAAAACCTATTCTTTTAGGGACTTTCAAGAACACAATATAGTATCATTAGCTATAATCTCCATGTTGTCCACTAGATGCCCAGAACTTGTTAATCTTGTAACTGGAAGTTAGTACCCTTTGACTGGCATCTTCCCATTCCCCTTCTCCAGTCTTTGGTAACCAGCATTCAGCTCTGTTCCTCTGAGTTTGGGGTGGGGGGGGAAAGCAGCACTTTATAAATTAGAGTTTGCTACTGAGCCGACTTGCCTTCTCATCTGTGAGCCAAGGCTTGCGACTCCCCTGGGTGGGCTCATCAAACCACTGTTCTTGATGTGGGAAACGCAAAGCAGGTATTCCCAATGCCTGTTGGAGATGCTTCTTCTGCTCAGCCTTTTGGCAGATAGCCCAGTTCACTTCGAGGCCAGCTCCCTGGGGTTGGACCAGCCATGCAAACTGTGGGGGTGGAAACAGTATGTCTGTCCAGTTATGGCTTTTTGCGGAGCCATTCCTGTGTGTGCATGGAATATTTATTGAGCACCTACTGTAAGGTCCATGATTATGGTCCTTACTCTCCTGGGAGGTTACAACGCAGAGCATGTGAGAGTATTAATAAAATAATTATATAAAGTGAATCTTATTAGAGGTTATAGTCCAGCAAGAGAGATAAGTCATTAAAAAATAATTTTATGAATTAAGGCAGAGTTCAAAACCAGGGTTATTTCAATCAGGAAGAGGGACAGGGGACTGACTTCGGGGCACATGATGGCGGAGACTGTCTGTTTTATTAACTGCTGCTGCTGGGGACCGGATGTGATAGGGGTGGCCCGCTGTGGTGGAACAGAGGTTTGCATCCGTGGGACAAAGACCTGAGCAGATCTAGCAGATTTCCTGGAAGCTGGCAGCTCCCCAAGTGACCCCAGGCTCCGCTTCAAAAAAACAGAGATAGAAAACTTAAAATACTTTATTATTCCAATCCTTCTCCGAAACATCACGCATCCACACTATAAGCATCATACTTAATGGTGAGACCTGTGAATCCCACATAAGATGGGCTTCCACACGACTTCCCAAAACTCCCCTCCACTCTGTCGAGCCCCCTGTCCTCAAGGGGCAGAAATGGCTCTGAATCCTTCTCTCAGACCCTGCCACTCCTGGATCACTTGTGCTGAGGACAGTCTTGTTAGTAGTTAGGACTCAGGGCTGCTTGTTCCTGCCCTACCCCTTCCCCACTCCCAAGCTCGCCTGTACCCCTCCTGTCCCTGCAGGCAGACCAGACAGGGAGAGCTGTGGGGTGGGGGTGGGGGACATGGTGTGCTTCTTGCTGCTGTTGCTTTTGTCTCCGTTCCTCTTGGAAGTTCTTTCTCTCCCTCCACTCCCATCACCCTTGGGGGCCTCACTCCTGCCCACGGAGTGAGGGGGATGAGGAGGCTTGTCTCAGGACTGCCCACCCCCTTGTGGGTTTCAATGTTTTTTAGGGGAACTTTTTCTTCCTAGAAGCGGCCCAGATCATAAAGGGAGACAAAGTGGGGACATTAGAACGTCACTGGTCCTAGTGAAATAGTGGATCTGGCAATGGTCTTCAGGGACCCCGAGCATCACCCCCAGAGTGCTTGGCCATTATTGGCCCTCCGAGGAAATGCAAAGCACGCTCATGAAGCATTCTTGCCAAACAATGGCCTGTATCTGATCAGATTGTTGTTCTATCCGCCAGGCTAGAACAAATACAGGGTTCACAGGACATGGCAAGAACAGGGGATCCAATCAGCCAGAGGAAGACTGTGAAGCTGATTTCTTGAAGAAATTAATTACAAAGAAACAAAAGAATACGTGTATATATACTGAGATTTGCAGATGGAACAACAGGGCGCCTGGGATTTGCTTCACACCGATCTTTGGTGGGAGGGGGTCTGGGGATGGGCGGGAACCAAGGTTTTGGAAGTGGAGGAGAGTGAGTGAGGCCCACTAGGACGGTCTCCGTTCCACGGTGGAGGGTGCCTGAAATTTTCTATAATGAACAGATATGCAGGGTTTAGTCAAATTTATTTTGATCACAGAGCTGGTTTTCTCTATGGCGTATCCCTCATGGGTGCTGAGGCTTTAATACAGCGGGAAAGACCAAAATGTTTTGAGGTCCTTGAAACACTGACTTTTTCTTTAGATAGATCCCAGATCCTTTCAAAACACCAGCTCCAACCCTTGAGCCTCAATGGAGAGAGCACATTGCCTCTTGGCGATTTCGGTATTTTTGGAATAAGTAATCCATTTTTTTTAAAAGTGAGAAGTTATGGGAACGAGGACGACAAGGCAGCGTGATGGCCAGCACACAAGGACTGTTTTCCAGGGTATGTAGTGCTTGAACGCTGTGGGTCCTGCTGGACACCTTCAGACATTCCCGAGCATTGCTCGCAACAAACCTGCCACTCAGGGTCTGCTCGCCTTGCTCTGCGGTGAGGGAATGGGGTGCTGAGTGGCGCAGGGTCACCAACCTAGGCTGCTGCCTCGGACCCTGAGCTCCCTGCTGCTCAAGGCCTTCCCCCAGGGAAGCGGCACGGCAGGGGCGAACTTACTAAGATCATTTGGCGGCAGACATGCAACCTCCCCCATCTGCTGTCTCTTGGCAGGACATGGCACAGGTGGGACGGGTCCCCTCTCCTGGGGCTGGCCTGGACCAGCCCTGCGTGTTCAAGCTGGTCCTCCTGGGAAGTGGCTCTGTGGGCAAGTCCAGCTTGGCTCTCCGGTACGTGAAGAATGACTTCAAGAGCATCCTGCCCACCGTGGGATGTAAGTAACATGGGACAACATGCCCTTGGTCAGTCTGCTAGAGGGGAAGCCAGGGCGATGGCCCAGGGGTGGGGCATTCCCACACTATCCCGGGGCCTCGGGTGGTGCCCAGCACGTCAGGGAGGGGATGAGGCCCCCCCTTGGTCAGACACATGTGCCGTCCAGAGAGCGGTCTGGTGTGAGCTTATTGGGAGGCTGCAGGGGTCAGGGGTTCAGGGTCAGGGCCTTGGGCCCCCAGGGCATGATGTGAGGGGTTGTTCCTGGTGGACGGGGAGCCCAAGGCAAGGCCCCCTAGGCTCAGACACTCAGCCGCCCAGATAGGCCGACCTCGCACCTTGCCCAGGGTCCCTCCTGCCAATGCTGCTCCCCTGGGTAGTGTCCTGAAGAGCAGCTCCCTTTCTGCCTGGTCTCAGTTTACCACCTGGCCTGGATTGGGGGATGGGGCGGCATGGAGGGAAGACCCACTCCCTACTTCTTAAAGAGGTAACAGGTCATAGCTTTGGGGGAAAAGAGCCTTTGGATCATCTGCTGGGTCGTCAACTTCTGTCACATGCTGTTCTGGGGCCAGAAATCCTGTTTTCCACCTAAAATAGAAACTCAACACGTACTTCATGCCAGCCCTCCTGGGAGATGGCCAGCATGACCAAGGAGAGATCCCCCACTCAGAACCAGAGCTTGGGCCTCAGACTTGGACTCTGCCATGGACAAGCCTTTTGCTTGGCACTTAGTCGAGTCCACTTACTCATTCATTCATCCATTCATTCACTCCCTCCCTCACTCATGTAGTGAGTACCTGTAGGCATGGCCTCTGTGCCAGGCCTGCACTACATGTGGAAGGTTCTAGAAGATGCCAAACAGGGCATTGGACAGGGACACACAATGCTAACTTCGACATGTGCATTAGCTACTTGGAAGCCCTGCAGTCTTCTCAGGACAGTGACCGCCAAGAGGGCCAGAGGGACATGGAGGCCGAGAGACCTGCCAGGTCCAGGCCCCCAGCACTCATGGTGAGCCAGACAGAGAAGGGGTGAGGGGCTGGCTCCAGGAGGGGGGGAAATCTCCGAAAGAGCTCCTAAAGATGGTGGTTCAGGCTGGCTGAGGGGGCCAAGGCGACCTTCTCCATCAGCAGGAAAAGTGACACCAGTCTCAGCCACGATACTGGACCGGACTTAAAAGAACTCAACAAAATGCAAAATCTGGCCTGGGGGGTGGGGGGCTTCTGTGGAAAGCAGAGACCGGAGAAGGGGGCCTGGCCCAGCCAGAATCCGGTCGTGCCCATCATTTGCGTATCCTACGGGGATAACTATGATGGTAGCACCTTGAAGCCCAAAATATTTACTGAAGGCCCTTTGCCAAAAAAGTTTGTGTCTCTGCTCTACCAGTGTGGGAGAGGGGGCCAGTCCCCTAGGAGGCAGTGGGCTGCCACCGTGCTCCCGTGGGAGAGGAGAGGCAGGGACGGTAGTGTGGACACTCGGTGTGAGTCAGAGACTTGGCTCCATGGGACCAGCGCCTGCTGGGTCCAAGGGGGTGGGCTGCAGTGAAGACCCTCCCTGGGGGGCAGGAGGGGGCTCCTAAGCACAGAGCCAGCTACACCAGGGACAGTGCAGTCACTCTGAATTAATGGGAAGTTTACTAACTTTCCCAAGCCCGGCAGACAGTGCTTCCCAGCCCACAGCAGGTACAGGAAAGGTGGGCGAGGGCCTGTCCCTGCCCACAGAAACTTACATAGGTTCCTTTAGCAGGTCCGGGAACATGCTGGCATCCTCCCTTGCACCCTTTAAAGGCTCTGTTAAAGGTGGGCAGAGCCTGGGCTCAGGTCAAAGTGGGGGTCTTTGCTTGGGGGCAGGCCTAGGGGTGCTCTCTGCCCTTGTGGTCCTCTGCCTGGGCGCCCTGGACCAGCCTCATCCTCACGGGCAGCTTTGGCTGTCCTCCCCCCTTTCAGGCTCGGGACCCTGCCTCTGCCTTGGGGCTGGTGCTTTGGGTCTTTGTTTCCTTCCCACTGTCCCTGGAGTGCATAAGTGTGCAGTGGCAGAAACCACCGGACAGGCGCCCATGGAGCCGCAAGCCTCTAGTTGATTCTGGCAATCGTTTATTCAAGCAGCTGCCAACCACGGGGCTAGAACTTCCTGACCCTTAAATCTCAGAGTTGACTTCACGTGCTTTATGACACCACAACCTGTGGAGGTGGCTGTCACAGTGGCTACATTGTTATAAAAATAAATAAAGAAGGGCAGTTAATGATTTTATTATTATACTATGATGTTTATCTGTATATTATATTCTACAGGATTTATTAGTTATCATGCCATTATAATTAGTACATCATTATATGTTATCATAAAGGTCAATCTTCCCACTTCAGACGAGGTGATAGAAGACGATCCCTCCTTTCAGTTACGTCTGTGTAGTCTGTGTTGTACAAAAGCCCTCCAAAGGCAGATGCTTCCGTTGTCTGTCTGTCCCCTGGTTGGACGGGGTCTTCTGGGTCTTGCCCTGAGACAGCTGGAATGCTCTTGTCCCCAGAGCAGGACCAGAGTGGGAATCTCAAGGGAGCACACCCCCTGGGCGTCAGCCTGCTGAGGGGACACCTGAAAAGCCCCACAACTCCCCCGCCTCTTCCCACTGCAGGAGAGCGCCTAGTGGGGGAGGTGGGGCAGCTCCAAGGGGGAATGCTATGGGGGGGCTGGGGGCTTGAACCACGGGGAGCTCCCGAAGACCCCACTGGGTTCCCCACAGATCCCTCATCCTGGAGTCCCAACTGGACACAGCCCTGGAATTCTCCCTGCTTCCTGGTGCTAGCTTGGCTGTCTTAGTGACATCTTTTGGAGCAATGGTGACATCTAGTGCTGGTGTGCGTATTTACTGGTGGGTCGCAGTGGCCTGTGTGGGAGGGAAACAGCCCTCATTCAGCCTTGTCACCACCCCGGCCCTTGTCAGCTAAGCATTTCAGGTTCCCTTCAACCCCGACCCTGCTGATACTCTGTCCAAGGAAGGCAAATGTGGCCGAGAGGCTTCGATGAGCAGAATCAGCTATTTGTTGACATTAAAACCAGACAGAGCACCACCTCGTTCCTCAGGTCGACATTTGCGGAGACACTTTATAATCTAGGGCAATACAGTAAAGTGAGGGAAGGGCAATCTGTCACTCTTACGCCCTTCGCTGCGCAGATGGGGGCGCTGTGCAGCTCACCTGCCTCCAGGAGCCGTACCATCCCCCCATGCCCCCAGAGGATGGAGGTGAGACCAGGGCAGGGCTGTTGCTGAAGTCTATGCTGTGACGGGACCACGATGTGTAAGTGCACCAGGCGGCCCAGCTCAGTCCGCCCGAGGCCCCGTGAAAATGTGCCCATGTGTCACCTCCAGCTACGTATTCTAGAAACAGAAAAATTCCTGGTTCTTGGCCCAATCCCACTCCACCCCCCACCTTGAGGCCAATATCATTTATTCTTCCTGGCTTTAGCTGTGACAATGTAGAAAATGTGGTCAGTGGGTTTCTGAACAAGAGAGGTAATTAATGTGGGCTCTTTCCCTGATTGGAGCCAAGAGCTCCATGGGGCTGAGGAGGAAGTTTGCCCTGGAGAGGAGTCCAGGGGCCCTGGAGGGACCTCATGTCTCTCTCTGGGGGAGTCAAGGTTCTCCTCTCCGTAAACACCCCATCACTCGTGCCTCATCATTGCTGGGACTGAAAGACCTCCCTGCAAGTTTGTTGGGTGCACGTGGATTGGAGCTCGACCAGCAGCCATCATTTACAAAGCGGAGAAGGAGCAGATGGGAGGCTAGGGTTGCTGAACTGGGGAGGCTGACCCGAAGGTGTTTCCTGTGGGGAACTTGGCAGTGGCGGGTTTTAGAGAACAACCAAAATCAAGTTCAGGAATGTGATTGGACATGATAGAAGGATGTGGACAGAAGGCCACCATCCCACTCTGTGAGTCAGGGAGAGCCCAGGGCAGGCAAAGGAAGGGGAGCTCCAGGCACAGACCCTGCTTTCCTCTCTTTTCTCATGGTTTGACACCCACTGTGGGAAGGGGGCACCATTGGCTCGTGGTGAAGAAGAGGGCACTGAGATTTAGAAGGGTGGGAGAGACAGAGAGGGGGAGAGAAAGGGAGGGAGAAAGAGGGAGAGAGAGATCAAGGGTTCTGTGTCTCTTTCTGTAAAGGTACTGATCCCACAGCGGGGGCCCCATCCTCCTGACCTCATCTAACTCTCATTACGCCCCAGAGGCCTCACCTCCTAAGACCATCACTTTGGGGGATAGGACATGGCCTCTAGGAGGTTTTATCGGACTTCAGGTTTGTGGCTGTGCAGCGAAAGGCAGGATGAACAGAGGGACACCCGGGTGGGTGGGTTCTGTTAGGAGCCCCCCGAGCTGGAGTCTTATGCCAAAGAATCATGATCTCAGCCCAGACTCATCCCTTAGCTTCTGTTCCTAGCAGGGTGAATCGTCCCCCCACAGCTCTGTCTGCATCCTGCCTCAGTGGCCCAGCCTGGGCTCTAAAGACCATGTCTTCTAAAGCCCCCACCCTGGGCTTCTGTTTCAGGTGCATTCTTCACGAAGGTGGTGGACTTGGGCTCCAAGTCTCTGAAGCTTGAGATCTGGGACACAGCTGGCCAGGAGAAGTACCATAGCATCTGCCACCTGTACTTTCGGGGTGCCAACGCTGCGCTCCTGGTGTATGACATCACTAGGAAGGTGAGGCTTGCCTTGGACACATTCCCACCACCTTCCTTTGCAAGACGTCTGCTTTCTGTTCTCCCAGGTACAGGGATACTCTCTTCTGAAGGCTTCCCGTGACCAGCCCGTGGTGGTGCTTTATGGTAAAACCACCATAACAGTGGGCAGCACTTCTATGACAGACTTTCATATCAGGAAGCCCTTGTTGATAACCCCTGCTCCTGCTACTGCATGGTTGAATTTGTGTCCCTCCATGGTCCTCTCAGAACACCCTGCCTAGAGCACCCCCATCTTCACCATGGCACTGGTGAGGGGTGTGTCGTGGAAAGAACACACGGTCCCGGGCTGTACATCCTCAGGGTGTTGTCTGGGTAGATGCTAACGATGAGTCAGCAGGTACTTAGAGCTGGAGGAGGGAAGGCAGGGGTCTGTGGGAGCTGATGGGGGGCACCTGACTCAGGCTGGGGCAGGGGGTGCTTCCTGCAGGAAGGGAGGAAAGTGGGGATTAGCATGTTGGGGTTAGGGTGGGG